>JTLS01001018.1:0-11352 GCA_000826855.1 Basidioascus undulatus | reverse complement strand
TGCGTTGTGCGGCCTGCTGCTGCTGCTGTTGCTGTTGCTGCTGCTGCAGTTGTTGTTGCTGCTGTTGTTGCTGCTGTTGCTGCTGCTGCCCTGCGTCCGGCGTGGGAGCCGCCTGCCCGACGGGGTTCATGTAGACATTCAAGCTCGCCGGGAGCGGGACGCCTTGGTCCGCGGCGGTCTTGAGCTGGTTCCGCACGAACATGTAGCAGCGCGCGAGCTGGACGCGCATCTTCGACAGGTCCTCGTGCGTGAAGTTGAACTGGCGCGACGGCAGCATCGCCGTCTGCTGGCGGTAGCAGACGGTCTGGGGAAGGGACACACGATGTCAGCCGCTAAGCGGAAGGCAGGCGACCGCATCGGTGAGACTGGACCAACCATGAAGCAGATCTTCTTCGTCGCTTCGAGCTGACCGGTGAGACAGAGGAAGAAGGGGAGGAGGTTTTCGAGCGGCGTGATGACGGGGTCCATGTCGCGGCAGAGCTGGATGATCGCGTCCTGCTCCTGGACCGAGAGATTCGGTTGAGAGTTGGTCGGGGCTGTGACAGAAACGATCAGCGTGAGCGCGCTAGCATGCAACGAAACGGGTGACCACTCACGCCGCGACTGGTTGATCGCCGCCTGCATGTTCTTGATGATCTGGATCGCCTGAGCGAGCTTCTCCTTCGTTGGCATGACCGGCCTCGGGCCCTGCCCGGGAGGCATACCAGGTATTCCCGGCACGCCCGGCATGCCAGGCATCGGCACGCCAGCGAGCACGCCGGGGAACGTGCCGCCGGGCGGCGCCTGCCCGAAGGGCTGCTGCATGCCGTTGCCGAGGTTCGCGTGCGTCGGCGTCGGCTGCGGCTGCTGCGTCTGCATCTGCGGGGACGGCGCGACTGGCACGGTCGACTGCGCTCGTGACGACTGCTGCTGCTGCTGCTGCTGCTGCTGTTGAGGTGGTTGTTGAGGCGTTTGCGACTGGGTGCGGCGGATCTGCGCGATCTGCTCCGGCTGAAGGCCGAAGCTCCGGAGCTGGTCGTCGGTCATGGTGCTCAGTGTCGCCATGATGTTCGCGTCGTTCGAGCCTTGAGGCGCGACGGGAGCGGAGACGCCGGGGGTGTGGGCGTTCGCCGCAGCGTCAGCAGCGGCGGCGGCGGCGGGCGGAGGGGCGACGCCCTGGGGCGGTGGAGGGAGGGGGACGTGGGGAGGTTGAGGAGGGAAGCCCTGCGGCGGGCGCTGGTGCGGCGGCGCGTGCCCGATGGCGGCGGCCTGGGCGGCGCGTCGCGCGACCTGATCCTGCAGCGCCTTGATCCAGATCTGCTCGAACGGCGCAAGGTACTCAAGATACACCTTCGAGATCGCCTGCGCCGTCTGCGGGTTTGTCCGCGGGACCTCGTTCGGGAGCGCCGTCTGTGGCGGGAAGCCGATCTGTGCGGCGATGATCGCCCAGTAGCCGTGCCGGTTGACCTGCACCGTCGAAGCCGACACATATTCAGCTTCGCCACTCCCCACCCGTCGCACTAGCAGTAGAATAACGCACCTCTTGACTACCGCCGTACTGCATCACGCACATGTAGAGCTTGTGCAGGTCGATGCCCTTGCCCTCGACCTCCGGCAGTTTCTCGATCGGCGTCCCGCGCTTCTTCATAAGGTCTACCAGCGCCTTCAAAAAGTTCTCCGGCTGGAGCTGCGGTACGCCGCCGGGCAAGCCGGGCACGAGCGGTGCCGCCGGGCGCATCTGCGGCGACGGCGCCGGCTTGTGTGGCTGCGGCTGCATCGCCTGCGCCGAGGGCGGCCGTCCGGGGATCTGCGACTGCTGGCCGGGCGGGACGTGCAGGCCGAGCCCGAGCATGTTGTTGTGTTGCCCTTGATCTGGCGGCGGCGGTCCGCCCATGTGCAGCATCCCTTGCGCTTGCGCGTGCGGCGCGCCGGGCTGCCCCGGCCATCCCGGCTGAGGGGCGGCGGGCCCGCCTTGCGGAGACGCGCCGAGCGCGGCTGACGGGTCGGGCTGGGGGAAGGCGTGCTGCATCGCCGGTGAGGCGTTGGCGTGTTGTCTACGCAAGCATAGGAAGGCGGTCAGTCCCCCTTCCACCGCGACAACCCAGACGCCAGAGCAAAGCACTCACTGTGGAGTGGCACCGGCAACACCAGCACGGAGCTGGGAGAGGAAGACGTTCTGCATCGACTTGGCGTCCTCGAAGCTCTTGCGTAGCTGGTCGCGCTCCTGAGGCGGGAGCGCTGGGTTGTTGAGCTGCTGCTCGATCGCGGCAATCTTCTGCTGCAGCGTCCGCGCGACTTGAAGCTGCCCCGGCTGCAGCTGGAGGCCGCCCGGAGGCGCGACGCCGGCCTGTGCCTGACGGGCGGCCTGCTGCTGCGCCTGCTGGACCTGCTGGACGTTCGCCTGGCGGGCGTGCAGGACTTTGCCGAGCTGCATTCGAGGAGAACCAGGAACGCGTCAGCAATGTCAAACCCCCGAAAACGCCGTGCCTTCACGCCCTCTCCGATCCCGTCCCCGCTCAACCCAGAAAATGCCAATAGTCTCTCACCTGGTCCATCTGCTGCTGGTTGAGCTGGCCGTTCTTCGCCAGCTGAATGACCTGTTGGAGCGTCGCCTGATTCATCCCGGCGAACCCGGGCTGCTGCTGCTGTTGCGGCTGAGGTTGGCCCTGCGGCATCATACCCGGTGCCTGCTGCTGCGGCTGGCCCGGCTGAGGAGGGACGAGGCCGGCGGGGAAGTGTTGGGGAGGAGCGGCGCTGCCGCCGACGGCCTGCTGCTGTGCAAGCTGCTGCTGCTGTTGCATGCGCGCGAGGTGCGAAATCATCGCCTGCGGAGGAAAGAAAATAATAGGTGGCGTCAATAATGCATCACTCGGTTAGGCGGGACCGGTCGTCCCGGTGGAACGAGGAGGGAACGCCGAGTGCGGACGAGGTCGTTCTTCGCTTTGTGGCGATGCGAAGCACCGAGCATGCCCTCCGAGCCACGCCACGCCGAAGTCCCCTACGTCCCCGACGTCCACACCCGTCCTATAGAGCGCAGGCGGGTAGGAAAAGAGCGGAGGACTGACCTGCTGGCGCTGCTGAGCAGACATCTGGGCAGCAGCCCCCCCAGCGGCCGCGGCGGCTGCCTGCTGTTGCTGCTGGAACAGACGGGCGAGGACCGCGCGCTGGGCGTCCGGCGCGAGATTGGAGAGGTTAGGCATCCCGTTGGGCAGCCCGCCAGCGTTAGGGTCCGCCATGGCGACCGGGGAGGAAGCGAGTGGTAGGGAGAGGCCCGCGGGGCGGGTGGTGGGGCACGCGGATGCTCTGGGGTCGGCTTGGGACGTGCGGGTTGGCGAGCGCAGGCGTCGGGATGGGGTGCTTAACGCGTCGGGAGCGTCGGGGGCGCCGCGACACGGGCGGGGAGCGGCGGGGAAAGGGCGGGGATGGGGAACGCGAACGGAGAGATGGAAAGACGGAAAGAGGTATCATGCCTGTCGAGTCGGCCTCACCGTCCAGGCACGCGCGCAGTTTCGCCGATTTTGTGGGTTCGCCCTCGATCACCACATATTGGCATTATTTTTTGTGCATTGCGACCTTTAAACAATAATAACACTCCACCCAGTGCTTTGGCTGTGCTACTGTAATATTCGCCCCGCCTCAACAGACGTGTACTTCGCTCCACTGATCCAGAGCTGTATGGGAGTCTCCAGCACTTAACGATCGACCATGTCGGTGGCAATCTTTGCTTGGTTAAAATACTCAGCTGGCCCGAGGCCTGAAATCCGGATGCTCCGCCGAACGCTCTCTGCAAAAAGGGCCGTGCATCAACGTCGCACTCATCATAATCAACGCTCATGCAAGCTCATGGTGCCTTCTATTCCTCCGTCCATGCGTCGAAGTACCCGTGCCGCCATGCTCTGTGGTCGAAACAGAAAATTCTGGAGTCCGGTCTTGTCCGCTCGGTACTCGAAGCGACGTAACTCAAGTCAACCTCAACGCTATCCATAATGAAACCTTACAGCGCGCTGGGCGCGGGTTTGGACGAAGCGACGGATGGAAAAAAGAGCGTTACAGTGTGTCTTGGGCGTCTTGATGAAATAGCTTATAGCTTTGGTGGTCGTCCTGCTCCTGTTGGCAGCTTCATCACCTTGTCTGGACAGTCACAGTGGACAGTCACAGTGAATCAGCGAGCCATGAATATTTTGGTGAGACGGCCTGCCCAGAGGGCATCTGGGTTGCTGTTCGCCCTGCTCGCCAAGGACAAAGCAAAGACGAAAAAAAGAGAGCAGACCACAACAGACCAACGACCGTCGGCAGTGAATCACAGAAGGCAAGTTTAGTTTGCGAGATGTACGAGGCGTTACGCCTCATCATCACAGCAACAAAGAATACGACGGGTTTTCAATACACTTTCAAGCTGATCCAATCTGGAGTCGCAGCGTCGTCGTCGCTCACAGCCACATCGCCGTGCCCGTCTGCATGTCATGTGACCGCGATCGGCCTCTGTCGCATCTGTGACTGCGCCTTGGTGAGCAGTGCAACCGAGAGTTACCAAAGATGAGATTATGAAGAGTAGGTCAACATTCTACAAATCTACAAACTACGACGGCAGGCTGTTCTGGGCCATGCACCGCCAATGTCGCAACACGACTGCAAAACATCCAGCAGGCGGCAGCAGAAAACTCGAAAAGCTGAGTACGTTCTCGAGCCCTGGATCTTCTGTGCTCCCCACAGGGGCCAGACCACGTCCGTCCCCAGAGGGACTAAAGAAAGGGCCTGAGAAGCTCGAGTACATTCACCGCAGATCCTGATCGCCCTTCGGGAGCACCCCTATACGTGTCGCCTTCGAACCATGTGCTCTTACCTTCACTGCCTGCTCTGGCGCAGTCGTATTCCACCAGCTTCATTTTCCAGTGTATTCTCCTCATTCACTGCGGACATTCATCTGCGCTTTCAGGGGGCAGAGCAAGCCTTCCACAGCTTTATGCGTCAGTCTAATACTACGCGCCTGTGAGGGTTTCAGACCAAGCCAGGACCAATTTTCTAATTATTTTGACCCCAGTATTTTAACTGGAATAAGAGGACCTATATTCGCCAACTTGTGGGTGTCGGCTTGTGGACTTGGGGCCGGGGTGTCACCCGCACACTACTCTCCAAACGCTCGCTACACCTGTTGGGTGTTGCGGTGGGAAATCCAAAGATTACTTTGAAAGTTACAACCTAATTTCACCCGGCTAATGCGTCGGTGAGGAGTTGAGTGTCACCATTCAGGTTCAAGGTCAGGGTGCGCAGCCTCCGTTTCGACCCCCTCCCGGACTGCCCGTTGATTCTGCATTCCCAGCCACAGTTGGACAGAATGTACTTATATATTATTCAGTTTAATAGCCGGAGTAATATTCAGTGCCCTGCTTGTTATTCACAAAAGGGACCAGTTGAGGTCAGGGTGCTTTGCCGGCCTCTCACTGTACTTCAGTCCCCTACAATGCAAAAATAAGGCGTCGTTGGTCTAATGGTTATGATTTCGCTTTCCCATCTTCCAGACAGGCGGAGAACCGGGTTCGATTCCCGGACGACGCAGTCTCTTTTGCTTGTGGAACCTCATTTTGGCTCAGCAAGAGGCAGACCAACGGACAGCTCATGCAAGATGAGCTAGTAAGCCAGCACGATGCAAATATTATGACTGAATGTTTACAGTCATAATATTTACCCTTGCAACACATGCCCATGCTCATTCATGGCTTAAAGAAAGGTGCAACTGTGTGAGATGCTCAGAGTAGAGTCACAGCCACAGAGGGTGGCTTGGATCCTCCAGGATGGAACAGAGTCAAGGCACTGAAGAATCAATTGTTTGGGTGTCTACAAGCTGAGCAGGTGCCAAGAGAGTGTTGGCTTCAGTTGGTTAAAGTTGAAAAACCCCACACAATGTAGTGTGCTTCAAGTTGGGAGTGGTTGCACAGTGACTGAGATGTCCTGTTGCCTGCCTATTGGGACCTTGCTTCTATGCTATTTCTCAGTGAGTCTTCAGTTTTGAACATGCACAGCCCAGAGTGCAGCCATGATGACCTTCTAGGTAGTAGAATCAATGCCAGAAATTTGAATCAGGGTGGCCACTGTTAAACATCACGTGTAGGCAACTGACTTGGTATACCCATGTGAGGTGTGTAGGCTTTCATTTCTCACATGATCAGCTTATGTGTCAACAGTTCCAGAACATACAGGTAAAACAGACCTGCAAGGGGACTTTCTGCAGACATATGGTTGCCTGTGACACAATTGTTCTCCCTCTGGGCCACTCATGCAACTGGACATAGTCAAAGTGCCCAGCACTCTTTTCAGAACATGGCTGTAAGGCACTGCAACAACAGTCTTACATGTAGGATGGGCACAGCTTGAGGCTGGAGCAACTTGTGCACAGTGCTTGACTGTGGCTGTTTGTACTTTGGGTAACTTTAGTATAACTCACCCCTGTCTATAGAGTAGGCTAGCTGTTTTGATCAGGATAGCAGAAAAGCTTTGGTTCAGACTCAACATGCACACAGGCCTAGATAAAGGCATAGACAAGGCCTGGGAAGAGGATGCATTTTAAGCCATGCAATTAGCTCCAAGCAGCGATGGTCACATTGACATGATCAGGCTAAAGCTGTCTGACTGCCAATTCTGCCACAGCCTGGCCAAAGCTGAAAGCCAGTTCAACAACTGAAAAGGAGGCTTTATAAACAACACAAAGCTAGTATTATGTGGCAAACAGGTGGGCAAAAAGTTGTAGTCAGATACTCTACCATTGAGCCAGCCGGCCTTGACTGATGCAGGAATCGAACCTGCAATCCCGAGAGTGTGTCCTTCCCTCAAAAATGGTGGATGCGAGCAAACAGCTGACTCCGGGCACCTCTGGTAACTGGTGCAAGTTTATTCCACTTGCATCTTCTGTCTGGTTCATGCCATTCGCAGGCGGCCACCTCGGAACCCTGTGCATACTACCTCAGTGTACTATGAGGCCCTGAATTTACAACTTCTCTTTATCCATCTATATTTACATGTATTGCAACCTTGGGGCCAACTACCCACAACCATTTGAACAGTTTATCTGCGCCTGCCGTACCAGCTTGGGTGCTTAGTGCACCACTTCTCACTAGGCAGACCTCATCCTCCCAGGGTACTGGCTGACTTATTCAATTTTCATCACAGTAGATTTTCCTTTAACTCATGCTGATGGTCCAGATCTGTCCTTATGTTGAATTACTGAGAAGCGATAGCACCAGCTGTGCTCAAGTGCCATGCTGTATTACCGGAACTGCGGACATGCATGTTGCTGTGCACCCTATGCGGTCCCTCATACAGGATGTCCTTTTGAGACAACAAAGTGGAAGGAACACCTGTGTCCGGCCCTCCTTTGGTACCTCTGGTGCGCTGCCCAGCTCCACTGTGACGGTCTCACTCTCAGCCAGGACCCATTCAAAGCTACCCGCCGGCACGTATACTGCCCAGGAGCAAAATTCCCCGTGTCTAAGTGGGGGCTGAAAACATGCCAAACCGGAGTGAGCAGGCGCAGGGCAGGAAAGACTTGTGGGCGGCACGCTGAATGGCAAGCAAGCATCGGACGTTCTGTTCGAGCAGCTTCGAGTACAGAGCATACAAGAAGTCTTAGAGGGGAATACAAAATGTCATGAATGTATGCAGAGGTGTGCAAGCCTCTGATCGCGCGTCACAGATCCGGTATTCGGGACACGAATACTTTGGTAGTTCTAAAGCCGTGCGAAGACCGTGGTAGACATCGTCAAAATGAGATGGGCGGATGGATGAACTCTGGGCGTGCATGCGGCATATGAGAGGTGTTCGAGGAAGAGCAGGTGTATGGTCACTACGCAGCGAGGTACCCGATACGTCGCACGTCCTACTTCCCCAACCCCTTCCACCGTTCCGCCCCAACCGCGCCCTCCTCAACCACCGGAGCTGCAAATGAATGAGATGTCGCCCCTCTTCAAAACGCGTCCGCCACGGGGTAAAGAAAGGCGGGAGCGATCTGCAAGAGGCGTAGGGGATGCTCTTGCGACCTAGTTTAGTTCCCGACGGGTGGGTGGACCCCGTTGGGGACAGATAAAAGTCGCGGTGGATGTTTGCGGGGGTGGAAAGAAGGGAAGAAGGGAAGAAAGTGGGAGATGGCGAGCTCACGAATGCAGACGGATGTGGATGTGTGCATGGATGCATGTGAACGGGTGAAATGACATGGCATGATCTAGTGATGGGAAACCGAGGTCGAGAAGACATGAAAAGGAGAGGCGATGGGGATTGACGGAAATGGAAGAAGACTGGGAGATGGAGGGAGATGGAGAGGCGAGTTTTGTCTTTTCGCTCCGCAGCGGACGTTCCGCGGTTCACCCTCGAGTTGCCCGGCGAGCGCGCGCCGCGTCGCAGGGACGTGCTGGCGTTGGCACACCTTGGATCGAGCCCATCCGCACGAGCACCGCTTGCACTCTCACCCTTCTCTCTGTCCACCCGCCACAAACACCACATCGCTCCTTCCCCACATATCTCCCCGTTAGCCATGGTGCGCACCATAATATATTCAGAGTCGTAGGCTCAACGCCCGGCTGACTGGACCCCTCTCCTCCCGACGCCTCTTGTACAGGACAAGATCAAGGAGGTCCGTCCGCCTTTCCCCTCCCCGATCTGGCCCCCTCTCTCCATCTCCCATTCCTAAGGTCTCCCGACCTCTCACAACCCCCATCTTCCCCTCCAACAGAAGCTCAACTCTCTGCGCGCCGAGGCAGACGCGGCGGTCGACCGCGCCGAGGCGGCCGAGGCCAAGAACAAGACGTATGAGCAGGAGCTCCTGCAGAAGGAGCAGGAGATTGCGTCGCTGCTGCACAAGAACGGCCTGCTCGAGCAGGACGTGGAGAAGCTCGAGTCGCGCATCGCCGAGGCCAAGGGTTTCAAGGACGACGAGGAGACGCACCGCTCCACCGCCGAGAGCCTCACGCGCAAGATTGCCCTGCTGGAGGACGAGCTGGACAACGCGGAGAAGAACTTGAAGGAGACGACGGAGAAGTGCGTTCCCCTGTCTTCCATGGTTCCCCATCACGGGGGCGCTAGGGACTCCCGACACCCAGTCGCGTCGCCTGGACTTTCCGAGTGACTGACGCGTCTAATCACCTCCCCTGCCCCTCGCCAGGCTGCGCCAGGTCGATATCAAGGCTGAGCACTTTGAGCGCCAGGTCCAGCGCGTGGAGCAGGAGCGCGATGCGTGGGAGAAGAAGTACGAGGTCCGTGCTTCCGTGCTCTCTCGATCCCGCCCTTCCCTCATCTCCCCCATTCCCCATCCCCCGCCTCCCTCCCACCTATCCTTCCTTCTTCGCCCCTCGACCTTCCTCTCTCTCTCTCTTGCCCCTGCTCATCACGCACAACTCATGCCAACAGGAGGCGCAAGACAAGCTCGCAACCTCCAAGCGCGAGCTCGAAGAGCTCTCGCAGCAGCTTGACTCCCTCTAATCCCATCTGCCCCTCACCTCCCCTACCCTACCCCTCCGCCCTCTCCTATCCCCCACGCGTATCTCCCCTATCTTCGGGCGCTTCGCTTTCCCTCCCCTCACACCATTCGGGCAAATTCCGGTCTATCCTGCGCTCTTTCCATCCTCACTTTCTTTGCCTTCCCTCTATATACTTAGTATGCCTTCGCGCTGCGCTTGCTTCGCAACACCCACACACCCACCCCCATCTTTCGTGCCAGCATCGATCGACAACAAACGAACTCAGTCTCGAGACCCTGGCGCTAGCCTCCGCGTTCGTGTCTGTGCATGGGCTTTCCGGCCGCTGCGACTAGACGCAGCGTTATCCGCAGACATGGGTGTGTGTCGCTCAAGGCAGCTCCCAAACAGCGTGCCGTAAAAAATCAGGTCTCAGTTGCGCCCAACTCGCACCCACGGCAGCCTCTCCTTAGCCGCCCACCCCCTCCCTCGCACTGCCTAAAGATGCAACATCCCCGACCCCCTCAGCACCTTGCTCAACCGAGCAGAGATCTCCGCCCTCCTTGCCGCAGCCCGCGCCTCGCGCTCCCTCGCCTGCGCCTGCGCCTCCGCCTGTGCGCGCTCCTCGTCGCGATCGCTCGGGTTGGGCGGTGCGGGCGGCGGCGAAACGGCGATCTCGCCTGTCTCGTCGTTGACGAATACCTGAGGACCATCGGTGGCTCACTGAGCTTCAAGTGCTTTTGAGAAGTAATTTGAGAAGAATAAAGGCTGCGTACCACACGAGCCGACCACCGTGGTGACAGTGCGCTGTCCCGGTACGGCGCACGCTGCGCTCTGCTGCGAATGTCGTTTTGCATTGAGCGGGTCGAGGTCGAGGCTGTTTCCGACATGGCTATGATTATTATGCTTGCTATAGATTATTATTGGTGGCGAGGGGTCCTTGAGGGGCTCGGTGGAGCTTGAAATATGGCACAGAACGGTCCGGGGTATCCGGAGGTGCTGAAGGCAGCGTTGCGGAAGTTTCGGATTCCCAGATCTTCTCGTGGGAGGAACATGTCTGTCGGAAACGTTCAGTAGATGTCATATGCATGTTTTGGCCTTAACGCTTCTAGTCTCTCTTTAGAGGAATTGAAGATGTATTCCGTTAGCAGAGAGGCATAGCGAAGAAGCGGCTCGACGCAAGATTACGCTGCCTCGGCAAGCCTCACAAGCAAGCACTATCATTATCAATATTACCATCCCCACCTCCCCCTCCAGCCTGAAATCGCCCACCGACTACAACTACGGCACCGCCGGCCCATTCGGCAAAGGCACGTTGTGCGCCGGCGCCTGGACGAGCGCCGACTCGAGCCCGCCGCGCCCAAGCTTGGCGATCAGGACGGGGAGGATGTTGTCGATCAGGCCGGCTTGGATGCCGAGGGCGTAGACGCTTTGGGCGGGTGCGACGGTGAGTGGATGGAGAAAGGGGAGGAAGCGGGGGAAGGTGGGGACAGAGGGAAGGGGAAGGGGAAGGGGAACGTACAGCGCGAGGAAGGCGAGGACGAAGGTCCAGCGCATGTTGAGGTAGAGCTCTTTATGAGATTACAGCTATCAGCATGCTAGCTCTTCCTGCACAAACTTGGAAACCTGGGGGGTTGAAAGGGGGAGAACAACGACGAACCTTTCAGCTTCAGCCCCGCGCCCTCGCCGCGCTCCCACGCAGCCATCGTCTCCTTTAAGTTCGTCGGGCGGAAGAGCGTCTTGCGCGCGTTATGCGAAAGAATCTTGCGCGTGGGGATATGGCTGTGTGCATCCGCAGCAACCATTGCAACCATTCAGCACTCGCACCCTCACTTTCTTACCAGAGAACCGAAAAGGGGACGCACCAAACGTTCATTGCAATGAAGCTTAGCGTTACCTCCCTCATCAATGCCTGGAACTGTAAGTGTGGCAC
>JTLS01001017.1:0-11353 GCA_000826855.1 Basidioascus undulatus | reverse complement strand
TCCCATTCCTCTCCTCCCTTCCCCTTCCCTCCACCCAACCCGCTCTTCCACCCTTGCCGCGCCCCGTGCGGTCCTCCACTTCTTCTCGCCCCGAGTCCTCCACCAGCGTTCGCTCGGGCTCCACCGACGCAACCAGCATCGCGCCCGTCGCTGACGCCCAGATGGCCAAGCAGCTGGAAGAAGCCGATCAGCAGATTCGGACGCTCACGAAGCAGCTCGACCACTGCGAGGCCGACCTGCAGGCGAATATCGATCTTGGTGAGAGTCTGCGCCCGTTGCGCGAGCCTCATTGCATCGCTGACCTGTGCTCTTCCGACAGTGCAAACCCTCGAGAATGCGCTCATGGGTGCGTCGAGTGACCTTGAGCAATGCGAAGTGGACGCTAACGAAGCAATCATGCGCAGACTCCGAGCGCTCGCTTCGCAAGGCCCGGGTACAGATGAACGAGCTTGCGAAGGAGCGCGACGCCGCGAACGCCTCCGTCGCGTCTCTGCGCATGGAACTCGAAGAGAAGCAGAACGAGATCGAGAGCGCGCGCAACAGCGTGGCCGAAGAGAAGCGCGCAAGCGCGGCCAAGATCGACGAGGAGCGTGCCGCACGTGAACGTGCGCGTATGCAACTCGAACAACGCATGGAGGAGATGCAAAAGAAGAGTACGCCGAGCACATCCCTCTCTGTCTTGCGATGAGAATAAGCACTGACGGAAGTCCATCGCTTTCGCAGAGAGCAAGCTGCGATGTAAGTGCCGCCGCATTGCCTTGGTTACAAACTGCTGATCATGGTTGCGTTGTGCTCAGGCTTCTGATGCTCTACTACCGGACTCTCGTTACCCTTTTCTCCGATCTCGGTTTATTTCTTCCACGTCTTCCCACTCCCGCTCTGTATTCTACCTGTTTCCGTACTACCCCTCGACGACCTCTCGCATCCACTGTATCCTTGTCCGTCTCGCCCGCCGGTCGTGCGCTTTCACCCTTCCTCGATACATGTCCTATTGTCCTTTTGGTCCATCTCCGACTTTCGCTCTTACCTACGACGTACACTCATGCTTCACGATCGACTCCTTTACCTCTGCCTTCTTGTTGCCCATGCACCTCGGATTTTCGCTCGGCTTTTGACGCGTCTGCCGAGACCTCTACACTCCGTATCTTGGAGATCTCCTTGACAATTTGGTGCAGCAGGATTGCAATAGAGCATAGAATGCGAGTGCAAACCCATCCGCCCGGTGGAGTTGAACGGAGGGCGACTCGGGCAAGAGGCGGTAGCGCCGCAGCGGATAAATGGCGCCTGCGGATCGCTCGCCTTCTCAGCTCCTCCATACACTCGCTGCACGCTCAGACCTTCGCTTGCTAAGAATACACTGTGGCACCAGCACATTTCAATAAACAACACTCACAGTTGTTGAGAGCACTCACAGTTGTTGAGAGCAGACAAAGGCGTAAGAAACGAAGGAAGTCTCTGGAGTTTGAAATGGCTTTGTCTGAGACACGTCTATTTGGGCCAAACCTTATGAAATGGTTCCATCTCTCGATCTTTTATCAGTGTGCCAAGAACCGGCCAGGTGTGTCTCCCGACCGCGACGGTCCTCCCGCAACGTCGAAAAATGCCCATACGAAGTGCTGCTGGCTGCAGGCTGTCGAGCACCGCGCATAACCGCACCTCATCGCTGGTCACCCACTGATTCCTCATTCGTGCTCTGCACGTGCTAACTGACACTTCACTTTCGTACTCGATCGATTATCCCCAATCGCCATGATTTCCCAACTTCGTGCTCGTGCGGAAGAAGCGAGCGGCGAGGAAGCCAGTCAGTCTTCTGCTCCGGGCTACACCCCTCGAGTCGAGACTCACTCGTGATTGCATCCCCGACATCCAGTCGCCTGTGGTGCAGTGTACAATGAGGCCGAAAACATGCCTTTGCGAATCGGCGCAATCTTCATCGTCCTCGTCACATCGGTAACAGGCACCCTGCTGCCCATCGTCTTGCGTCGCACTCGCGTGCCTGTAGCCGTCTTCGACTTCGCAAAGGTTCACATCGTCTTCCTTGATATATTCTTCAGATACTATACTGACGTCAATGTCTCCTTCGCGCTGTAGTACTTCGGTAGCGGCGTCATCATCGCGGTTCGTGTGCTGCTTCCCGACCATCTAACTCGGAACATCCTGACATATTTTAACCGATACACAGACGGCTTTCATGCATCTGCGTTCGTCATGGGCCCATGTGAGACATCAGTAAAATTCGGGCTGATGCCCCGTCTCCAACAGTCACGCCAGCCTTTGAGGCGCTGGGGAGCGAGTGTTTGTCGGGGGCATGGAAGGATTATGACTGGTGGGTTCAGCCTTAAACCGCTCTGCCGCAGAACTTAGACGCTGAATGATATCTCCTATAGGGCACCAGCATTGGCGATGGCATCTGTATTCGCCATGTTCATCGTGGAGCTTTCGGCGTTCCGCGCCGGCGAGCAATGGCTGGCACGCCGCGGCATCGTTGCCGGTAAGATCTCGCCCTCCCGCCCCCGCAACATGGTCCGATCAACTGAAGCCAACCCCTTTCGATAGACCACGCGCACGCACATCACCCTGCTGAAGCCGATGAAGCCACGCTGGCCCGCAATGCGAAACTCCCTGCCGACCAAGCGTCCCTCTCCACGGAGGAGACCGGCTCGCCTGCCACGGCAACCGTCCTGGGCGTGGCCATCTTGGAGCTTGGCGTATTGTTCCACTGTGGGTATTTCTTCAACTTCACTATTGCCGCGAACCCGTTTGTTGCTCACGCTCCTCGTCACTTGGAAGCCGCTGTCATCGGCATCGCTCTGGCCGTCACCGCCTCGGACGAGTTCGCCACTCTGCTGGTCGTGATCATCTTGTGGGTCGTTCTTGTCTTCCCAGGGTGTGCTTATGAACCGAGAGCTGACTGTCTTTCCACGTGTTCAGCCACCAGACCTTCGAGGGCATCGGTCTCGGCGCTCGTCTTTCTGAGCTGCCGCTTGCGCAGTCTTTAAACTGGGTCCCGTCCGTCTCGTCCTTCTACTACTTTGATTAAGTGCTGATGTTTTTCCATGCTTTCATGCTGTAAGGTATGCTTGTGGCCTCCTTTACTCGGGTCAGTACGCAAACACCGGTCACACGGTTCCTTCGCTGATCTCTTCGCCTCCTTCAGCTGTCACGCCGGTGTTCATGGTCAGGCTCTCTCTTAGCTTTGCCGACCCCAACTCCGCTTTGCCTAATGATTAAGGGACTGTGCACAGGCCATCGGCCTCGGAGTACGATCTACGTACAACGCCGAGTCCACGGCCGCCTCCATTGTCGCTGGAGTGCTGGATGCACTGTCGGCGGGCATCCTCCTGGTGCGTAGCTCTTCACATTTCGAGGGCCACTGGAATGCTCACAGAAACTCTATTGCTACTCAGTACACTGGATTCGTGGAGCTCCTTGCTCGCGAGTTCCTGTTCTCCCAGAAGATGCGCAGGGCATCCAACGGCCACGTCGCTTATGCGTGCTGTTGCATCCTTCTCGGTGAGCTGCATCAGCATCTCTTTGCAGTCGACATGAAGCTGACTGCGACATGGTTTGTCATTACAGGTGCTGGGCTGATGGCTCTTCTAGCACGCTGGGCTTGAGTCGGCATTCATTGATTTCTTGAAAGATGCGTGCTGTGTGCAATTCGCAAATGAAGGCTCAAACTGGTACTCGCATTTTTCCTTTCCTCTGGGGAAAGGGTACCTACAGATATTCAAGCCAACTGGCTGTTGGAAAGATGCCCGCAAGGACAATTTGGCAATCCTCAGCACATGAGTCAACTCGCATCGTGCGTGCCTGGGACCCGAAGGCGCCTGTCCCACCGACGCCTGCTCGTCCTTCATTTGCTCCTTCCACACAGCAATATCGTCAACCGTCATGGCATCGAGAGTGTTCTCCAATGCATCGACGACGACCGCTGCCCCAGATCCCTGCATTCCGGCGCTGACTTCACTCTCCCTCGTTTCAGAGCTCTCGTCCGTCTGCAATCTCCCAGCCCACCGGACGCTGACGATGCTTACCTACTTCATTTCCAGCCGAGAAACGACCGCCATGCTCTCACACACTTCTTCTCTCCTCTCAATGCACGCATCTCTCATCTCCAAGCGCAGCACGCTCCAGGACCTTCGCGCCGAGCGCAACTGGCTGGCTTCTGAGCGAGCTCGCCTGCTCGAGGCGCTCGCGAGCGTGGGCGAGGACAGGAAGAGGGTGGAAGCGGCGGAGAGGCAGATTGAGGCGGAGGTAGAGGTGCGTCTGATGGTACCTGTCGGGATGAGCGTGGCGCTGATGAGGGTGCACTGGGCAGGAGGAGGAAAGAAAGCTGAGGGACGGAAGGTCGGGGTATGCCGGTGTCCGAGGTACGCCTGCAGGAACACCCTTGATGAGCGCTATGAGTACTCATAAGCTATCGTTCACGCAGAGCATGTAGACGAGCTGCGCGATAGCCTTGGGTTGGAGAAACTGCCCAGCTTGCAGGCGCAGCTGGACGAGCAGGAGAGATCGTACGTGACCGGTTGACATCTACGCTCATCCCGGTGAATTTGACATTTAGCACGAATTCTTTTGCCAGTCTCCGCGCCGCTCAACGCTCACTGTCACCCGTCCTGGCAGCGCCTTCCAGCAAGCGCGGACGCACCTCCGCCTCTGCCGAGCCGGCGAGCGCGCCGCCGCCAGCGAAGCGGCGCGGACGGAAGGGCAAGGGACGCGGCGAGTGATGAAGGAATGATGAGGGATATCGGAAATTCTGAATATCGTCCTGCCCGGCCGTGATCGAGGTGGCGTTTCGCTCGTGAGTCCTGGACGCTCCGGCCAATCGCCTCGGGAGCGCCCTCCTGAGATTGGCAACATTTCGGAGACACTCCCGTGCGATCCCTTAACTTTCCAATTGCGATTTAAAGCATCGTGCTAATATCACTGGGCGGAGTAGGTTCGGTCCCAATCAACTAGGAGCGCAATTGACGCGCGCGTTTGCGTTGCGAGCGTCTGCATGACGCGCCTCCTATATTGTTCTTTTTCGCCCAATGAAAATATGGGCAACCTCATTGCTTCCCCCGACGTGCTTTGCCAAATTTGCGGTGTGTCCTAGCGCACGCACATCACTCCAAGCTGCGCAATGTAGCACGGAAAGAAATGCGGCTGAACTGCTCGAGAAGAAGTATGAAGGAGTAAACTTGGGGCACATTGGGCTTTCCTTGGAAGTGAGATATCATCCGAACGGTGTAATTTTGCAGGAAGAATGCAGCCGTTGAAGAAAGAGAAAAGGGAATATAAGTGCTGAATACCGAGAAGCGTCGTGGGTGTGCCAGCTGCTTCACCATCGGACGCAAGCCTCTAGCGGCCAACCGCATCACAACTCAATAAACAGGAGTCGGAAGTAAAACCGACAGGAGGAAAGCACGGGGATTGCTGAGGACCGCTGCGGATGGAGGGCGGGCCTGGATGAAAGGCCTGCAATTGCATGCTGCCATGCTCAAGCGTCAGAGACAGCGGTGCCGGACGTCGCATCGCCCCGCAACTTCAAACACGGAGGTATAGCGCTAACATTCATACGAAGACTGCACAAACATTAGGGGTCCTCTGCTGTGCTTCAGGTCTATCGGCGCATGGGAAACAGACAAAGGAAGAAACTCGCCAGCATTCACAGTGGCTTCCTTCCGTCAGCCCTTCTCTGTCCATGAATGAAAGTGCGGTGCTCTTCTCAACCCAAAACCTACAGTTTATAAAGTATTATACTAACTGGCTCGGTGGAGCTAACTGTGGCTTTGGATGCCAGGCTCCCTTTGCCCTCGCTCTGATAAGCAGTACAGCTCAGTCACTTATTGAAAGACCTTCCATTTTGGCGAGTCAGAAACCTAGATATGTTACAAGCATTCCCTTCGTGATAATTCGGAGACACGACTCGCCAAGCGAAGTTCTTCCAGCTGGGCAACGCGTTGAGGCGCGCTGCTGCATTCGGCCATCTTACGTTGCGCATCGACCTCAGTCCAAACAACGTAAGAATGGCTCGTTGTGGCTTCTTGCTTTATGGCCATACCCGTTCAAACCTACCCAAAATATTATGTGCTCCTTGGCGATGACTGAAGCAAGCGCGAGGAGAGGTCGCAAGGGGGCACACTTGTCCACAACCGGCGATCCCAACGACGACTGAAGACAGTTCGGACGTGTCCCAGACTCCCGCTTTCGTCTCCGAACGTTCAATAAAGCGACTTTGCACGGCCTCGGAGCGCTACAAAATGGGCGCCGCGGACTGCATTCGCTTGTTCCCCCCATTCCCACTTCCACCGCCCCCGAGGCCGACGAGAAGCGACATGCCCCGCTATGGGTCGGGCCTCTCTCAAGCCCAAACCCTTCTAACTCTTCCTTTCCTCTGCCTCTATTCTTCGTTGATGAGGTCCTGACTGCTGGGAAGGACAACAGATCCACACTTCTGTTGTGTTTGGACACGAAGGTGCGCAAGTCCTCGCACAAGCATTGGACCGTGGATGACCGTTCTGACACGTTTTTGCGCCGTTTACAGTCGGGATTGGAAGCATAGTCCATATCTGATCAAAAGTGCAATATTTCCCTCGCAGGCTGTGTTCCAAGCCCGCTCTGACGCATAACCGATTTCATCACAGTCTTTCACGGAAGGCCAACACCAACATCCCCATTGCGTTAAGTACGCATCGCGCTCACTTCATCTCACTTGCCTCGTCCGGGGTAATCATGTTGACTGTGGTAATAACCGCCAAAAAACGCAAGACACTCTCCAGAGAAGACAAGGTGAGCCGATTCTTACCTGCATCGCTCGACAGCGTGTAACGTGATTATCGGGAGGCTGGTTAGAGCACACGCATCGCACGTTTTTTTAACAGCTTTTATTGAACAAGCCGTACATCTACACTTCCTTGAAAATGGAACGGTGGGGAATGTCGCTCTAACGCATCGGGAAGATGGCTCTCCAGAAGAGGCTTTGCCGTCAAGTCGTCGTCCGTGCCATCCGGCCACAAGGATGCCCTACCTGGACGACACACCAAGCACAACAGGCGGACGTTGCATCATAACAAACACAGCTCATATCCTATCGATGGTGTATGAAGCGCTGTCCCTCAATCCCCGCGGATTCCACTCCTCTCATGGTCACTAAACGTCTCGGCGCTGGGGACTTTGCGACTTGTCACTTTTACCAAGTCAACTCCGGACCAGTTTTGAGGCAGTCACCCTGGGGATCGTTGCATTTCCCCACGGTCTCACAAAACGTATCGTGTACGTCGCTCCTTCCTGACACTCTCGCTTTGAGCTGACTGCGTTCGAGGATCTGTGGCCTCTTCTCACAGATCCATTGGCGGGCTGAAGATGGAAGAGCGGCTGGAGCACGACACCGTAGCAAACAGATGATCGGCGGACTTAGGTAGGAGTCCCCGGGTGCACAGCTAACGGAGGAACAAGAGGCTGGCCACCTTTTGTTTCTCCCCCGTCGCCCTTCCTCCATTTCTTCTTGAAGAGGGGCGAGTGCGGCGTGGAAGAAACAATAGTTCGTCATCCGGGTTGTTTTGAGAACGAGGTTCTGTTTCTGGTTGAATCAATCGTATTCTTGTGGTGGTGCAGTTCGCACGACAACAATGAAGTGAGATGCGCCTGCGTATCCCTTTGCTCGACAGCTCTCCCCGCATGCATATAAGCTACTTTCCATCATACTCAAACGGCATAGCTTCCATATCTACAAGGAAGAGGATACTCGAGACCTTCAGACTCGCTGGCGGTGCGATCGTAGTGTAGGGAAGAATAGATAGTTCGAGATCGAGAATCGCGACGGAGGCGGCATTACATTGTAAGCGTATAACCTTCTGAATCAAGCCCGCACTGATCAAACCGCAGTTGCAATCATAGATGACGATCACGCGAAGAAGCAGCGGGAGTTCATGCCTGCATGAAGTGGACTGCGCGGCAAGATAGCTATTCAAAAAGCTTCATCGACATCCTTGACCCGAGACGAGTGAGGGGAAAGCGACTGCCAGATCTCGCCCTTGGTCTGCCGGTTCTCGAAACCGGGCAAGCGCCAACCCGCTCGTTCGTCATCGCGCCGTAGACGACGGCAGAACAGACCCAATAAAACCGCCAACCCGAGCGCAAGTCCTAGAATCGACATGATAACGCCCCGGGCGGCCCCAAGCTCCCAAAGACTTAAAGGTAGCAAGATTTCTGTAATAGAAAAGGCTGTCGGGGAAGAAGTCGCCGGCGGCGGCGCGTTGTAGGACGCGGTGGCTGCAATTGAGGACGTTGGGAGAGCGGCAAGGGCGACCTGGTAGGCATGTTCTGTGGCACCTGTCAGCGTTAGTTGAAGTCTGACTGTTCTATTGACTTGGTGACTCAACGCTCGTTCCACCACCCAGGCCTCTCCGCAACCGGCACCCTTGCCCATATGGGGATGCTCACATCCGCGTCTGCCGCTGCTTCCTCCAAGCCGACACTCATCGTGCCACTACTCCTTCGATGAGCTGCACGTCTTGAGCAAAGACATGTTTTTTTATTAAAAAGACCCACTTCGAGCGATAATGGGACCCCGAGACTCCGGAAGTATCACATCCAAACGCCCAGTACTGCTGATTGTCGAAT
Organism: Basidioascus undulatus; assembly: GCA_000826855.1. Taxonomy (NCBI): domain Eukaryota; kingdom Fungi; phylum Basidiomycota; class Geminibasidiomycetes; order Geminibasidiales; family Geminibasidiaceae; genus Basidioascus; species Basidioascus undulatus. Next base: position 2,743 of record JTLS01001017.1, on the reverse strand, counting down.
TGGAGGCGGGCGCGTGCGTCTCTATATTGGCAGACTGTGCACGCGGACTGAGTGGAACATCCATATTATCAGGTGGATTATTCAAGGAAACAGCTAGCTAATTCGGTATGTGTGACGCACCATGAGGGTGTACGCAACGCTGTTGCATTGGCAAGGCGTGCACTGGCTCCTGGTCGGAGCAAGGTAGATGTAGTCTTCGGTTCTTAGTGGCAACACTGTGTCTAGTGGGGCCCATCCATGTCAGTCTGCATTCGTATGGGCAAGCAATGCGACCGACTCACGATCGCCTCCCGAACACAACGCTCCGATGCGAGCCCAAACATCGCAGGGCGTTTCGCCGTGCTCGTTCAACTGATATTTGGGAAAACCCTGTCAGGGGATCTCTCGATCGATTCCCGATATATCGTACCATCCACGTAGACCCTTTTGACAAAATGCGGATCAAGCGCTGGCGCAGAAATAGGTGGAGAAGCAGAACGGCTTACAGTCACCGCAAGCGACATTGCTGTGCTGCGCCCAGACCGTCAATGTTCCCAGCATGAGAACCAGAAGAGTTGACGATGCGAGTAGTATGCGGGATTGTATCATAGCCGATGGAGCCATTGTTCAAGGCTGTTGGCGTGACGGTTGTGCGAAGAGCCGACCGACCTGGGAGGTGCTTGTTTAGCAGTTTTGAGTGCTCAGAAGGGCGGTTGCGCAACGTTCCCAAGACAAAGGGGACGATACGTTCGGACGGCTGTTGGCGTGACGGTTGTGCGAAGAGCCGATCAACCTGGGAGGTGCTTATTTAGCAGTTTTGAGTCCCCTCAGAACGGCGGTTGCGCGTCGTTCCGCAACGTTCCCAAGACAAAGGGGACGATCGATACGTTCGGACGAATGTATGGGTTTGCATCCTTGAGGGAACGCAGGCCTGAACCTGAACGGGAATGCAACGACCAAACAGTCCGAAACTGACGCATTTGTACGCAGCGTTCCACGAAAAGCCAAACTCCGCAACGTTCAAATTCAGGCGAAGTGAGCAGCTCCGCAATGCAAGGGGACAAGAGGCATACTGCTTGAGTATCACATCGTCGAGGATGCTCTTGCCATTAAGAACCAAAATTCTTACGAGGTGGTGCTCGGAGGCGGCGTCGTGCTCGTCGTGGAGGTAATGGGCGGCTGTAAGAAAGCCGTCAATATACAATGTATGCGCCACGTTGCCTCGGACCACTTACCGCCCACTGCGACGTCGATGTGGTCTGCGCGTCCATGAAGTCCAATCTACAGCTCAAAGGGACAAGTGTTGTCCACCGTCAACGGTAGGTGGTTTTTGCAGGACATACCCCAGTTCTCTGTCGTGCTGGTCGTCGTCGGTGGAGGCTGGTACGGGGGCTGCTGGTACTCGGAGGTACTCGTGGGCGCAACTCCACCTTCACCAGCTGCGAATCAGACTCGAATCAGCAAGGTTTTCATTCTTTTTCAAGCCTGCTACACGTACCGAACCACCAAGTTCCCCTTCAGACAATCCAGCTATGTCAGACCTGCCCGTACGCTACCACACGCTTCCACAGGCTGTTCGGGACTTACGTGAAGATAACAGCATCTGTTGCCGTTATTGCGGCAACTTTTAAGCCGATATGAGAAGATGAACGTTATGAGAGAGATGACAAGAGACGACGCACCAGTGAGGGCAACAGATCAAGCATGCCATATCCAGGACAGCCAGATCCGCAGCGGTCGACCACAGTCACCATCTGCACCGCGGCGTTGTAGGAAACCACAACTTGGCTCCCACTGAAAACCATCATTCATTTGTTGTCAGCGGCGAGCGACTCTTACACCAGACAGTAAACACTGACCAGTGCGAGCCGCCATCCCATTGTGCCTCTGCACACCATCGCTCGTCCATTGTCAGCGGATAACAGCATATATACACTCCGTACAATTCATTGCGCATACCCACTCGCTATCCTAGATAAAGAATGCGACTGATGAGTCGCCAGTACCGAAAATGAACAGAAGAGAGATACGCACGAAGTGGATGTCCCTACAGGCACCGGCTGTACCGGTGTCACCCTGTCGCATGTGTCAGCGTATGAACATCGGGTCCAAAATGCAAAGGCTACAAACGCCAATTGCGTGGAAAGACATTTTGCTCGACAACTGCACCCGGCCCTCCAGCATAAGCAGTCAAGCTTCAGGGAAAGCGATGCTCGACGTCATCGCCCTTGGCCAGCGTGTGGTTCACCGCCCTCCTCCTTTTCCTGCAGCGCGTCATGCGGGGTCTGCAAGTCGCTCAAGCGAACAATGGATCCTCGAGTCGTGCCGGGCGTGGCCGTGAGGGTGTGCCGAGGCTGAAGCAGCGAGAAGCGCGACGACCGCGCCAGCCGCGAACTTCATGGCGGCAGTTAGTGAGTGTGAGGTTTGAAGCGAATGTGGTCCGAGTTGTGGATGTATCGCAAACGGGGGTATGCTGGGACACGAGCAGCGGAGCGTCAAGGCGCGTAGGAACATCTTGACACGCAGTCACTGCTGTCCCACAAGGCCCCAGGCAAGGCTCAACTCTTATCCTTTCAACCTTTACCCTAAGGCTGTGCCTTCAGAAAGCGACGCCAACGAATCCAAGTCCTGCTGGCTAGCGACGTCGATGTTCAAAGCTCATGGATTTCTCCACAGTTTCTATGCCATCGTCTTCGGTGGCGCAATTGGTTAGCGCGTCCGACTGTTAATCGGGAGGTTGTGAGTTCAAGTCTCACCTGAAGAG
>JTLS01001016.1:0-11356 GCA_000826855.1 Basidioascus undulatus | reverse complement strand
CCGAGCACAAGCCCGAGCACAAGCCAGAGGAGGAGTGCGAGGAGGAAGAGAAGCCCGAGCACAAGCCTGTCGAGAAGCCGTACCACGAGGAGCAGCCCCAGCCGTTCTACTACCAGGAGGAGAAGCATGAGTACAACGAGAAGCATGAGCTCAAGAAGTTTGGGTTCGGCAACGCCCCGCGCGAGGAGTGCCCGGAGAAGGAGTGCGGCCATGGCGCGGAGTGGAAGGAGGAGAAGGGGTGCGAGTCGGTGTACGCCAGCTTTCCGCTCCCTCGGTTGAAAGTAGGAGGTCAGGGCTGACTGATAGGGTTTGATCCGGGGACAGCTGCAAGCCCGGCCTGAAGCCCGTCATGTCCTGGAACGAGGACAAGGAAGTGCACGCCTGCCACTGAGCGAGACTCGCAGCCGTCGCTGGTCGACTGGTCATAGATAAAGCGCATTCACATAGACTTCCCATCTGTATCCTAGCCCTCATGTACAGCTTTTTCGTAAGATTGAGCGTAGAGCCATACTTTTCGAGCACTCTTTCGTTTCTCAGGACGACCGGCAGGTTTTGCCAGTGCGCTGCACATTGTATGTTTCATGCGCAGGCTGAAGAAACAACAGTTATTTCTTGCAAGCTCATTGAATTCAATTCCTTACGGCAAGAAAGTTTGCCCTCGTAGTGGCTCAGTTCCTCCCTTCTCATCTCTCGCTGTGGGTTGTCGGAGAGTCGGACGGCTGGCTGGCTTTGAAGCTTCCGGAATGTCAGGCTTACCGAGTTCTCAGCAAATGTTTCCACCCCCAAATTTAAAAAAGTTCCAAGAGTTATCCCTTACTGCGTATGGCCGATCGTCCAAAAAGTGACGAGCGCGACGAAATATGCCCACGCGTCAGGCCCGACGAACGCACAGCACGAAGCACCACGTCAACCGGAGGCCTGACATTGGACCCACTCCAACATCCAGCGTAGAAACTTACAACGGCTCAATGAGCACGAACGGGTCGACGCGCCTGGTGATCCCGTCCCCTCTGAGGGGAGCATCAAGGTAGAGCAACACCTTGTTCGCCTCGTTCACAACCTGGCGGCTCGAGCCATACTGTTGCGCCATTCCGCCGTGGCCAAATTTCTTGAGGTACACTCACAGTGAATAAAATGGCTCGGGGGCGAGCGAGTGTTGCCTGGCGAGGCCCCTTTATCTTTCAGAAGGCGATTTTGCAGGGTGCTGCCTGGACTTCGGTTGCCGGCTAGTTGCTTCGGACCACAAAGGTGATCCGGTGATCTGCGTACTACCGGATCAACAGTATGTGAAGTTACTCTACAATGATCAGGAAAGTCAAGTTATTCCAAGTGTGAGGGAAGTGTTCGTCCAACCTGCTCATCGATGCTCGCCGACAGGCCTGGCGTTGGCCCCTGATTTTCTGTGATTGCCTGCCACCCCTGCACTCTCCACATTTCGTTACACAGCTTGAGCCTTTGGCTTGAGGTAAACCCCCGGAAGTCTGCAGTACCAATAAAGGCGGCACGAACGCACGGCAGACCAGAACGCCAGTTTTGGTTGTTTGGTTTACCGTGACCCTCGTTCCTTGTTCGTCCGCGTCCCAGCGGGAACTGAACAAGTTCCCGGGTCGGAGCTTATTTTATCGAATTACCGTAATTTCGAGGGTGACTCGTCCCGTTGCTCGCGCAAATGGATACGGAGCAAATTGTAGCTGCAACGGGTGGACGGCGATATTGGCGGCAGTGGAGTTCGAAAATCCGTGCTCGTCCTGCAGCTCTGATGGCAACCACCATCATCTCCCCGATTATTATACTCAAAATCGAAAACAATGGCGTACTACCAGCCCGAGCAGCAGCACGAGCAACACGACTCTTACCTCCCGCATCTGCGCTCTTCCTACCCCTACTCTTCTGTCCTGTCGCCGCCTTCTCCTCCGCCGGCGCACCCTAGCCCCGTGTTCCCGTACACCTACGACCTCCGCCAGCCTCAAGCGTATCACTCCCATCGTTACTCTCCACCCACTTATGGGCCTCCCCCTCCCCCGCATCCTCTCCTCACGTCAACCCCATGGGACCGCCTCGCGGAGCCGCCGTTGCCCCAATCGCCCCTTCAAAGCTACTCCTCGCCCTCGACCTCGGGGCCCAGTTCGCCCGAGTCGCCCACGCTTCCGCTCTCGCCGGCGGTGTGGGGCCGCGGGCGGCTGGAGGAGGACGAGGAGTACCAGATGCCGCAGGAGGGCGTAAGCGCGCTGTACACGACTGCGCCCCTAGTGTTTAGGGGTGGGGTAGGAGGAGGGGGAGATGTGAAAGCCGCAGGATGGAGCGGAATCCCATTTGTCAATGGCCCTAGGTGAGCTGAATCTCTCTTGTCCAACGAATCGTTTGATGCACGGGTGCTAAACATTTCCATTCAACAGTCCGCCGTTACCTAGGCCCAACGTGGGTCTTCCTCCGCTTTCGATCCCACCGCACCAATCCGCACACTCGCCGGACCTTCCGGGTCCGCCAACGAAGCCCCTCGCATGCACCGGTAGGCTGCACTTTCATGGGAGCGCCCCAACTTCAAACGCTCGCGACTGACCACTCCGCTACCGTCTTCTCTCCGTCTGTTCTCCGCTGTTTCAGCATGCCGCCAATCTCACCTGCGATGCTCTCGTACCGAGCCGTGCAACCAGTGCGTGCGGAAAAATCGGCCGTGCGTGTTCAGTCAGGTCAGCGCCGGCTCCATCTTACCCCGTTCCATGGCATCGTCGCACTTGGACGAGATCTTCATATACGAGGAGACTAATGGCTGGGAGAAAGGTGCAGAGGATGCGGAAGGCTGTCAGGAAACGCTTTCCACTCGGGTCGTCGGCGGAGCAGGAGGCGGTGAAGGGGGCAAGGACGAGGGAGTAAAGGAGATGCTTGCGAGGTACGTTTTCGAAGCATCCCGCAATCTTCCGCTGCCAAGGCCATTCTTACCCAGGAGGATTTTCCGCAACCTCGCCAGAGCTGAGCAAAACCGGTAGCACCTCCCTGCTACTGTGACTCAAAAAGTGCACCCCACAGTCCCGCTCCTTTTCACTTCGTGTCCATCTTGCCTTATACCTACGAATGCTTCCCGTCGCCTTGTACTTTTCCCTTTTTTTTCGTGGACAAGCGCTTTCATTTTGGGCCCCACATCCATTTCTCTTCGCTTGGCGGTCGCGCGACACACTTGGGTTTGACTGGGGGAAAAGGTCGACATTGACCATACATTCTGTTGTGCTTTGATTTTGTTTACACCTGACTGAAGTAGACTATCAAATGATCAAGACTGTTCATTTTGTAGTTCAAGCCGGGGAAGGACGAAAGCGCCGCGCCTACCTCAATGCCCAGGGTTACTCAACCGTAAAGCTGGGCGTTTCATCACCGTCACGATGCGGAAGCCAGACGCCTCACCCACCCTCGAAATGCAGAAAGTGCCCCCTGAGCACCTCAGGAAGAAAGTGCCCCTTGAGCACCCCAGGAAGAATGATTCGCCGATGGAACGGTGTAGCTACGTGTGCGTGGTCGGGACTGCATCTGCTTTTTCCCTTCGAAGGTACCCTCAAGTACGCTCCCTACCTTTGACAGCTCGTAGAAAATTTTCCTTGTCAGGGGCTGGGACGCTGCTTGTCATGTTCGGTCGGCCTTCGCGCACCACATGGTCACCATCGGCAGTGGTATGTGCGCCTGTCGGCCCCGACGCAGTACAACGCAGTGGGAACCGCAGTCGTGGGAGGTCACCATGAAGATACTCTACAGGCTCTCTACACCGATTGTCACCGAAGAACGGGCACCCCTTTCGCCGGCGGATGTTGGATGTCAATCATGGACTTATACGGATGAGCTTGGTGGAAACCTGGCCTTACTTCCATGCGGGAACATGCCACGGCTGCCGCGCTTGGTAACGAATTCTTAAACCAGCGCGTGCTCGTGAGCGGGGTAGCAGCCGCACAAGACAACACACAGCAGCACATTGAGGCTCAAATTCTCTTTGGATGCATATGTAAAGTAAAACATGCCTGTTTTGAATCAAAGTATACATACACATGCAGACCGACGAAGACGCAGCAGGAGTGCAGCAGAAAAGGCCGAGATCGTCCGAAGGCGCCGACGTCACACCCCGTGCACTCTGATCTTGATCTTTATCTGGCTCACTGCGAATCAGATAACTCGATCAGACCGTGCGTCTTCTTTCTCTTTCTCCTCACCCTCTCGTGCGACCGACTCGCCTTTTGCCATCGTCGTCGAGTCTGTCCTTTCGAGACCACGTCGCGGAACGAGTATGTCGGATACAAAGATCCCCCCGCCCTACGAGAAGCACGAGCCACACGAGCCGGAGGGGCTCCCCGGCTCCAACGACGGGCCCGTGCCAGTGCTCGATCATGAGACGCAGGAGGGTGTGCGCAAGGTCGAAGCGTTGCAAGCGGTAAGCCTTGCCGGTCTCTCCTGGTCATGGTCAAATCTCAACTTGGGGATGTAAAAGGTCTGGGGCCCGTGGTCCAAGGTCGCGTTGTGGATAGCGATCGCCCTCGCTAGGTGTGTAGCGTCCATGTTGCGGATGATGGTCATCCCTGACCGTCGAGACCTATGATAGCTACATGTATGTTCTCGACAACGGTACCAACTGGGCGTGGGGCAGCTATGCGTCCTCAGCGCTGGGTCACTATGAGCAGTTCGCGGCGATCCAATGCGCGTGCGTACCAGTTCCGCCTGATACTGGTTGTCTGCTTGCTCACGTTAGCGCCCACAGTATGGCTATCTTGCGTATGTTTCTCTCAATGTGCTTAGACTCTCCCACAGCTTCTCTAACTGCAGGATGCAGTTGCCATTGGCAAGCCCCTTTTCGCCAAGTTTACCGACGTCATCGGCCGTGCTGAGGCGATCGCTCTGGCTCTATTCTTCTACGTCCTCGGATAGTGTGTTGACGTTTCCTTACCGTGCAAAGTGAGGGATAGATCGTTGACATACAACGCAGCATCATCTCGGCTGCGGCACCTACTATGACCGGGCTGGGAGCGGGCAACTGCATCTGGGAGCTCGGGTTCTCGGGACTTCAGATTGCCCTGCAGGTGTGTTGTGAAGCCATTCATCGAACGACCGTCACTGACGTTGGGATCAGATTGTGATTGCGGACATTACGACTCTGCGCTGGCGCCCCATCATCTCGCAAATGTCCTCCGGCGGGTGGTACTTGTGCGTTGGCCTTCCATCCTGGACGTCGTCCTCCATCTGAAACCCGCCTTCTTCGTATTTTTCAGTATCAACTTCTACGCCAATGCGAAGTAGGTTCTATTTATCGGATTCATTCTACGCCGCACGGCAGACCAATTTTCTGCAGGATCTCGGACCGGATCGTGAAGGGTCCCGGCTGGCGGTGGGGCTACGGCATCTACGCGCTCTGCTATCTCCCGGCGCTGATTCCTATTGTCTGTCGCTCTACCCCTCTTACAGCTGGGGCTCAAACTGACATACCTCATTGCTCCAGATCGTCGTCCTTCTCTGGGCTCAGCGCAAGGCGAAGAAGCGCGGTATCGTTTACCAGGAGAAGCTCGAGGGCGCGACCGTGGGCCAGCGCTTCCTCAAGTTCGTCGAGGACATCGATGCGGTCGGGCTCTTTTTGCTCACGGCGTAAGTAAAAAGCCTTGTTTTAACCTCTGATACATCTGCTAACCTAAACGCCACTACCGCAGAACCCTCGCCCTCGTCTTCTGTTAGTAATCCGACCTGTTCTTCCCATCTTCGACGCTGACCTCAACTCGCCCACAGTGCCGATTGTCATTGCTGGCGGCGCAGGTCAGTCAGGTCAGTACGTAACCACCACCTGGGACGACCCGGCCATTCCGGCTATGATGGTGGTAGGTGGCGTGGTGGTCTTCCCGGCCTTCGTGTACTGGGAGGCGAAGCGTGCCACGCACCCGGTCTTCCCCTGGCGCTTGCTTCGCAACCGCACTGTCCTCGCTGGCGTCGTGGTCAACTTCTTTGACTTCATCTCGTACGTTTTTCCGCCGTCCGCTGGTCATGCAAGAGATAGAGTCTTACCGTTTCGACTTGCAGCTTCTACCTGACTTTTAACCAGGCAAGACCTGCGCCTTCCCAATCCACTTTGTGCTATTAACTAACTTCCAATCTCACGATCAACCAGCTCTACGGCTTCATCGCCGGTGGGTGCCACCCCCTTCAATATTCCCTCTTGTGTTGCTCACATGGTGTCTTGCAGCCACCACCAACTGGGGTTACCAGGACATCATCTACTACACCAACGCGTCAGTCAACTCACCTTCTCCGGCAAACCAACCGCTGACCATTTGCTCGTCCACAGTCAGTCGCTCAGCCTGACTGTTAGTCCAATTGCGTTCCTCCCTCGGTGAATGTCCAAGCGCTGATCCTTCCACCCTATAGTTTTTCGCCATACTCTGGGGTATCTTCGCTGGATGGTTCAAGATCGGCTACAAGTGGTCCCTTGTCTGTGCGCTGGGCGTGCGGTACGTCTGCCCTCATCTCATGAATCAGTATGATGCGGGCTCTGCAGGCTGAACTTGAATGCTTCTACAAAACGCAGCATCATCGGCGGTATGTCCAGCGCCTTCTCGTGAATCAACGCGTTCAGCAGACTGACGTTGTCCGAACCCAAAGTGGGCCTTATGCTGCACGCCCGTCAGGGCCGTGAGAACATCGGCGAGCTGGTCATGACCCAGATTCTGCAAGGCGCCGGCGGTGGTATCGCGGCCGTCACCTCGCAAATCGGCGCGCAAGGCGCGGTCCCTCATCAGGGTGAGCTCTTCACCACCCCTTCACCGCTCGATGTCGCACTACCACCTACTAACCATCCTTCCCTCCTTCAGACGTCGCCCTTGCAACCGCCGCAGTCCTCCTGGCCGCCGAGCTCGGCAACGTCGTTGGCACGGCAGGCGCGGGCGCGATCTGGAAGAATCGCCTGCCGATTGAGATTGCCAAGAACCTGCCATTCCTCAATGCGCACGTCCATTTTTCCTAATTCCTCCCCGTTTCGTGTTCGGTTCTAATGGTTGGTATCCAAATCCAGTACCGAGATCGGGGATTTCGTTGGCATGCCGGCGAACGCTCAAATAAAGTATCACGACCTGAATGACCTGAACCGGGTAGCGCTGCGTGAGTGCATCTCTCTGCTCCGCTCGGCGTACCGTTCAGCCCTCGGCTTACATGCAATGCACATCGTGCGAACACAGACAACGCCTTCAGCGCGACCATGCGCCTCATGCTGATTCCCGCGCTCGTCCTCGCATTCCTCCCCTTCATCGCGGCGTTCTTCGTCAAAGGCACGTCACGTCGAACGCCTCGTCCCTCTCTCCCTCTTCCCTTTCTTCTGACATGGCTTTGAACCCAGACTTCAAGCTCAAGGCTGTCCAGAACGCCGTGGAGGTCAAGACGCTGGACGGGACGCGGCTGGAGGGCGAGTCGCTCGAGCCCGAGCTCGTCAAGGAGACGGTCAACGAGGGGAAGCGCGAAAACAAGGCCACGGTTTGAGAATGCGATTTCGAGAGCCCTTTCCTTCCTGATCATTTTCTTCGTTCCCACCATTCATCTCGGCCACGTTGCATTCCGCTGCGCCATACACTTGACGATTCTTCCATTCTCAACCTTCTCACATTCACCCCTTGCTATATTAGATGATACGAATTCAAGTCTTTTTCGTCCCCTTCGGATAGAAATGCTCATGATGAACCATACCTTGCCAGACAGACACGCTTCCAAGAGATGTCGCAGCTTGCATGGACTGGGACCCAAGTGACAGGCTGTTGCGACCGCTGTTGTGAACCCCCCGTTGTACCGCTTGAGGCTTCGGAGTTTGGCCGCCAGTGTATCAACACCACCACGAACTCAAGGATACGCACGCGCATGGAAGGAGATGGTGCGCAAGGGGAGTCGAGGAACACTGATCGAAGCAGATTGCACCGGGTGCGCAGGGTCAACCTCAAGCGGGAGCGCGACTTCCACTCAGTCACAGAAACGAAATCCAGCGAGCGAACCGATGCGATGAGGAGCTGGCGAAAGACGACGGGGCGACTATGAACATATCCATTAAGATCGGGTAAGACCTCACCCACTCTTTCGTTGTGTCAGACGCTCGGAAGACGCACCTCCCAGGCCCCGCAGACCACGCCCGGGGCCTTCTTCGAGCGGTGTACCGCCATGCACTCGAAGCGAGCGATGGTGGGGTGCAGCACAAAGGGGTCCGCGGGAGTGAGGGGTGGGCTTCCAACGACGGACTCTAAGGTGAAGGACCAGATTTCGGATGGGAGGCTCGGCGAAGAGGACATGGTAAAAGCACAAGGTGGTGGTTGTGGAGCAACAGGGCGAGTGGGAATTGGTGAACAGAGAAAGACGGAGCCCCTGGCCCCCGCAACGGTCCGCTGTCACATGCGGATGCTGTGGATTCTCTTCCAAACAAACGACGTTCATCCCCTAGAAGAAGGTATGTTACATCTTTCACAACGAATAGACTGATGGTCAATGAACCGGTTTTCAGGGTTCCGCTTTAATCTGCACTATTAGTTGCCTCCAAAGGTGCCCAATTGGTGATCAATAATCTTACTGTCACTAAGGAGCAGAGAATATTCAAAATTGATTGGCTGCGTGTACTGCTCAAAGCTTGAGTGATACCCCATTGGGGATCACTGCAGGCTGCAACATCGTGATCGTGCTGCGCGCAGACAACTGTGGACCTTCCCCGACAGTCAAAGAGCTTATGTCTTCTACTTTGATCGATGTGTATCGCAGAGAAATTGGGCACGTTGGCTCGCTCGTTGCGAATGGAACAGGTGGGCATGATTTTGTCAACAGCGACTGCGATGCATGATCCATGATAGTTTGCATCGAGTATCGTGGTCAATTGGACGGAATCGAAGAGAGGCAATACAGATTCAGACTAAACCAGGTGCGGGGAAGTTTGCGGAAACGTGGTTCAAGTGGATAATAGCCGAGGCAAGGAAAGGCAGGACAGTCTAACGAGGTAAACTCCTCCAACGCAAGATCTCTTCTGGGGGTCCAATAATAGAAATGAGATATGTGAAGAAAGGAAGCTTGGGGGGTTTACGCTGGACTTGCGCCGAACGGGAGTCTATTACCGCCGTGCATTGCTGGATCTGGAATATCTTTCAACAGGCAACACGCTCCTCGGGCAGGCCAGGGTTCCTATCTTGATGATATATCCGGTGACGGATGCAGTATTTAGTAGGTAGGATTAAATTTCTCGAGCCAAATCATCGGCCACCAGTCAGCCCGCATCACCCGCCTAAAGGCGAGACACCGAACAGCAACATTCCAGTCCACATCCTCGTCCGCGTCCCGCCGCTCGCCTTTGCCCCCCCTCTCTCCCAACCATCCCCTAATTACCAGAATACCATCCCCCATACGCTCTCCGGAGGGCCCGTTCGCGCTTCCTCCGGGTTGTTGCTGCTCTACGGAGCTGTCGTCGGGCAGCGCGTCTCGCGTCTGCACCGTATATCGATCACTCCCCTTAGATCTCCGATTAACCGACGACGATATTCTACCCACTCAAGACACAAGGACACAAGATACAAGGGTCCAAGACCAAAGCGTCTCTCGCGTTTCCTCAGGGTTGCACCGACTCTCGGAGCGTCGTCGGGCAGCTGCAGCGCAGCTGTGCCACTCACCGTTCTTCCGCAGATCGCTCGACGTCTCTTCCCCAAAAACTACCCCGAAAGACGCAAGGCTCTTCTATTTCCGCCGTCGCGCTTCCTCTGGGTCGCTGCTGCTCCCCAGAGCTGTCGGACAGTGCGCGTTCCCGCTCGCTGTTCCTTCGCAGCTCGCTCGAAGCTCATCTCGACCCGGCTTCCATCGAAGAATCAATATCAAGACTCAAGGTCCCTCTCAGTCCCTTGATTCCTTCTGGTTTCCGCTGCCGTCGAACATGTAGCCGTCGAATGCAGTGTGTCTCAGGTCTGTATTACTCACTCGCCATAGATCTCTCGAAACCCGGCTTCGATCTCGTCCACCCATCTTCACCCAAAACGTAAGGTACAAGGAGCAAATAAGTTCCAAGGAAATTCTCTCCGTCTCTTGCGCCTCCTCCGGGTTGTCGCTGTTTCACGGAGCCGTCGGCGTCTGTACCGCCCACCGCTCGAAAACAGACTTGGTTCTCGTCTCCGCCCAAGGCACAATGTACGAACTTCAAGGCCCAAGATACAACATCTCACCTCCCTCGCGCGCTTCCTCCGGGTTGCCGCTAGCGCTTTTGCTGAACCGAGCTGTCGTCGAGCAACGCAGCTACCCTACTCAGAGAACTTCTCCGCAGCTCCCTCGGTAGCCCATCGCGACGCGTGTTCCCTCAGGAATTAACTCACGAAGAATCCCAAGGTTCTTCTTCCCCTTTTCTGGAGCTTCCTTAGGGTTGCCACTGCACGCCTGAGCCGTCGTCGGGCAGCTGAAACCGTAGCCGTTCTAACTTACTCACTCACGCCCGCAGTTCGCTCGATAGCAGACGACGATGTCGCCTCCGCCCAAGAGACACAAACCGCAATTTCGGTTCGCGAGATTCGCACGCTTCCTCAAGGTCGCGCCGCTCCAGGGAGCTCACGCAGCGCAGCTATTCAAGGAAGACCGTGCATTCGGCTTCACAAATCTCCCCAAAACACGCATCAGCAATTCTTCCTGTAATCACCATTAACCATATAAACAAAAGCACTCCAAAGGCTACGGTCGGCTACGGTCTCTTAGTGCAACTTCGGGACAGCGCGTTGCAAGGTGCTCCGGTGCAGTCTGGACGGCGTAAGTGTACTGCTGCTGCTCGAGTCGGAGAGGAGAGGAATGGGAGAGTACTGGGACTCGGAAAGGAAGGCTCGTAGAGTAGTTTGGGGTCATGGGAAGTACAAGCCGGATGGGTGGAAGAGGGGGGGCAGTCAACGTTGTGGGGACAGAGGTAAAGTGGACGCCTACCCACACGGCGCTTTCGGCTGCCAGGCGGCCGAAAATTTCGCACGAAGAACTCCCAAATCCCTGCTTCGAGAGAACAAGGCAGGAAGCCGTCTACGCTCGCTATCAGAAAGCCTCGAGGCAACGGATCATCCTGTAGGTGCAGCCTGCCAGCTCAGCTTCTTTCAGTGATATTCTAAGTTCGGGCATGCAGATGGACTCTCTCTCCTGTTCTGGATGCTAGCACTTTCCAATGCTGCGAGACAGGCCAGAAGGCCCGTGCTATGCAACGCTGCAGCAACCACCCAACCCCGTGTATGAAGTAACAAAATGAAGTGTTCAAAATGCATGAAGGTATAAGCAGCGATGCGGTGGTATCCTAACGCCAAGGGTATCTTCCTTCCCCTCCCATTCCGCAAGCCTATCCACGAAATGTCCCATACCCCCCCCCCCCCCCCCC
>JTLS01001015.1:0-11378 GCA_000826855.1 Basidioascus undulatus | reverse complement strand
CCCTCAGCCCCACCCCCAGCACCACCCCAACAACCACCATCGCAGCAGCAGCCTCGGCAGCAGCGCTCCCCCGCTGTCGTCCATGTCCCCCATGTCGTCCTGCTCGGGCTCGGGCTTCGCGTCGCCCATCTCGCCGCTCACGCCCACGTCCGCACAAAACCCGTGGTTCTCGACAAGCCCGGGTCCCGCCTCGCCTGCGCCGTTGATGCTGAGCTTTGCGAGCGCCAAGTGGGCTGGGGCGGCTTCTCCCCGATCAGGCGCGCAGTCCCCTTTCATCCCCTTCCAGCCTCCTCCTCCCCGTTCCTCTCCATCTCCTCTCCACCGTCTCTGTCCCTCTTCATTCCCATCCTTCCTGGAGGACCCTGGGACTGAACGTTCTTTTCCCCGCAGTTGCATCCCCCCGCTCGCTCTCCCCTCTCACCACCACGTCCTTCTCTCTCTCCCCTTCACCCTTCCCTTCCATCCCAGAAGACGCCCTCTCCGCCTACCCCTTGCCTCACACCAGCATCTGCACTCCCATCTCATCCGGCGACTTTTTCTACCCGAGCAGCGCCCACTCCGCATATGCACCGTACCCCGTGCGTCGTCTGCGTTTACCCTCTCCCCACTCTTCCTCACCTCACTTCGTCATGATCGGGCCGCTAATCAACTTTCCCCCTCTTTCCGCCCCACCGTGCTCCATCGCCGCGCAGGATCTTCAAGCTCAAGTCAATCATCCTTCTCCCCCGCCCCAACCACTACCTAGCAAGCGCAAGACCTCACTGCATTTCCTTCCCCCTTCTCTTTCCCCTCCTTCTCCCTTTTACCCTCCCCAAAGGCTCCCCAACTCCTACGCGACCCCGCTCCGCCGCCGAACCCGCACCCGAGCCCGGCACCGCCCGCGCCGCGCCCGTTCAGATGCGCGCACTGCCCGCGCGCGTTCGCGAGGAAGCACGACCAGGAGCGGCACTCGCGCACGCACACAAACGAGAAGTCCGTTTGTCCGCCTACATTCCTCGCCCTTTCTCATCGCCCCGCTGACTCTCCCATATTGAACAGGCCGTACGTCTGCCCCAACTGCCCCGCGGCGTTCCCGCGCTCCGACGCGCTGCGCAGGTCTGCCTTCCCCCTACCCCCTTCCTCTCTCTGCGTCACCGTGGGCGAGCAGACGCTGATCAAGCAGTGGGTGTGTGCGTGCACAGGCACTGGCACACGAACGCTCCCTGCGCGGAGAAGGCGCTCGCGATGGCCGGGCCGGACGGGCGGCTGTACGCGCGGGCGGAGGGGACGAAGCGGCGTGCGCCGACGCGGAAGAAGGCGAGGGGTGCGGGTGGTACGTCTACTCCTAGTCCCTCTTCGTTCTTACAGGGCGCATGCTTATCCTCGGACCTCGTGCACTTTAGGGGAGTAATGGGTTGAGGCCCTCGGCTGCTGCTACCGCTGCTGCTTGATTTCATTTTCAGAACACTTCAATACCCTTGACTTCCACTCAATTATCACTTTTATCAGTCTTGTTCTTCATCCCCACATTTGCTCGTTCGCACACATCACACACACAAGCACACTCCACGCGCATCCGCATCCGCACTCGCAACTCGCAACGCAACTAGCATCGCAACACACAAAACACATTGCACTCGCCTTCGCAAACAACTGTATTGTTCCAGTGACACACACCCCTTGCTCGCATAGCTATCAACCGCAACGCGCACCGGCCGGTCTCTTTCTTGTTCAAATCCTTTCCATCTTGCGGCATCCTTCTTGCACACACACACCGCAACTCGCTCGCTCAACGTGCAAGGTTGCATCGTCTTCACCCCGCACAAAGTTACCCTCTCCCGCCGCTCGCTGCTTGGCTTCTTTCGTGGCTCGCGCTGTGTGCTCATTGACAGGAACGTCGGATGGGGAATGGTCTGCGAGGAGGTCGGTGTCTGAAATGAATGGGAAGAGTTTCTCTTCTGCTCCGCAGTCGATACAGACTTGAAAAGTGCATGCGGTGCGGGTGAGCGCTTGGGAGGTCATTGGGAGTACTGCCGCCATAAATTTTCTCCGATCTTCCGAGCGATGGCTGCCGCTTCGTCTAATTCTTGTGCAGCCAACTCGGAGCGAAGGCGTTGGCTGGAGGTTTGCCAACAGCGGCTGTAAGGAGGGTGCCCAACTCCCGCCGGCGGGTTCTTCGCCTTTCGAACTTAGATGAACAGCTCCGAGGGTGATTGTCTACAGTGCACACATCAACCAGATTTTCTTTGGACGTCCGATGAATATCGGTTTAGATTTAACTCCACGGTCCCTTGCCTATTTAACAGCTCTCTTCACGGAAGGCGGTTTCGCCTTGCACCACTGGTATGATAAGAGCCGAGTCAGCAAAAGATTTCTAGCTGCATGGACCAGTCCTTCAGCTGATGTTCCACGCAGCAGTACACTTCCTCTGCAAGCCTGGCACACCTGTGTAGCCTTCGCTCCACATACCTCGCAGAATGCAGCTTGCTTGGAAGGGTGTAAGATTACTTCCGCCAGGCTTGCCAGGGTCATGATCCTCGGCATGACCTCTAAGCTGACGTGCTGCATCCAGATCTCTACAAGACGTGCCGCGAGGTCGGCGTGAGAGTGCTCCATCCTGCAGTCCCTTAGAAGAGATCTGGCCAGGTCCCCATACGAGGGGGGAGCTGGTAATATTCGATGAGGAACTCGATCCAGATATTCGGAACTCCGCCCTGGAATTGTGCCAGACGAGCGAGAAAGACAGTCATTCTGGCATCAAAGAACGTCTGCGCACTTATTGAGCGGCACAATGCAGCGCTTATCACACAGATGTACAGCGAATGCCTTGTGTCAATCAGTATATTTTAAGATAAAGTGCTGTAAACCATGCTTTGTATTTTTGAACCTAGATCACTTGCAAGCGGGTGCGGTCAAATATGGCGAACACATCAGAAAGTCGGTCGATGAGCTTCCTGTCGGCCAATCGCAACCGACGTAGCTATTTTTCCAAAGAGGCCAAAAAAGTTGTAGAAATTCCTGGCGGACTGGAATAAGGCTTCCTAGTCTGGGGTACATGCCCGGGTGGTACCGACGCCGCCCACACACGTCCACCTGCTTCTCAAAGACGTGCAGCAACTCGCACACTAATTTGAGTATGCCTCTTTATCATCCCTTGATATATAACAGGGAATAATAGGGTATAGTTACATAATAAATTTCACTTTGGCTTAGGATGTCCAGCAGTGAGAGTACGACATTCGTACACATTGAGCTGTGATGTACTTTACAGATTTTGGCTCTCTCTCGCAAAGATATCTCGCCGTATTGGGAATTGAAGATGACTTGAAGATGACCTCAATGAATTGCTATTGCCTTTATTAAAGAATGTAGACATGACACTATAACCAAGAGAGCGCTAAGCAGAAACTCGTCGAATGCCAGATCCTGTCCCTTTGAAAAGTTTTCTTTTAGTGAAAACACACTGTGATGATGGGAACATAAAGGTTACCTCGCCTTCAATTTACCCGGGCAAGATGAAGCGGCTGCGGAGTGGGTGCTCCGAGGCGACGATGGAGCGGGCCACGGCGGCGGCGATGAAGGAGGGGCTGCAAGGACGGGAGTCAGTTGTGTCCAACAAAACTATTTCAAGGGCAGTTACAGAAGCGTTGGAGAGACTCCTGCAGATAAAGGGCATGGTATCAGTGTAAATTCCAGAGAATCCACGAATGGTCAGCGATGACAACGTACGTGGTCGCTGGATCCGCCGTGGAAGCGCCTGTTCCAGCAGCCCAGTTGTCAGCTTACAAGGCCCGATGAAAATTGCCGAGTTCAGGAGAGAAAATTGGCTTACCGGCACCCACGCAAACCGGCTGGTTAACAGCCAGCTGGTCGCACTTGATGCCGGGGTTCAGGGTGTAGAAGTCCTGCAGCTCAAGACCGGCCTGCTGGCTGATCGCCCAGCAGGTGTCGCCTGGAAGGGAACAGGTTAGTGGTTCATGTTCGAACAGTAAGTGCAAGATTTCCACGTTACCACTCTGGACTTTGTACGTCACGCACGTGGTAGTGGAACCGCCACCGCCCTTGTTCGGCGGACTGCCGGCGCCAGGGCTTGGTGAGGCTGTACCGAATATATCAAAAGTGAGATACACATTTAAAAGTCCTTTATATAAACACGAACGTACTGGTAAAAGTTCACAGCGAGTCCCCGATGTAGAGTGCCTCACACTTCATATTCGGATTGAGAAATTGCAGTTCCTCGACCTGGTACACAGCTGTGTCAGTCTCCGTGTCAGGATTCACAACCGAGGAGAATATTATAGAGATACGGAAATTCCTGAAGCACTGGCAATATCCCAGCAAGTGTCCCCTATACACCAACCTCGTTGAGCAATGATAGCGACAATGGACAGTGAAAAACTCACCCGCAGCAACGACATGGGTCCCAGGGCACGTCCGCGATACTGGCTGAATCTCAACAGCCTCCCTTCTCCCAGCACAGGTCCACCTGAATGATCAAAGTGAGTAATAACCTTGACGTTGCACGGTCGTACGTATGCGACGCACGTCTCATCGCGCTGCTGGGGCTGGCCTACAACCTGGTAAGCCGGAAGGCCGGTGCACTCGGCGACTGTAACTAGTTTGTACCGCGCCTGGGACAGGGCCTTGACGGATGAACCCACCCCGAGAAAGGCCGCTTCGTGAACCTCGTGAGACCTGTGGGAGAGGCGCTCATGAGTGTGAAGTCAGTAAAGCTCCCCAGCTGCAGCGTACAAGGTCATAAGCGGAGCCCAGCTGCGGGGAGGATCGCATTAGCTGGGTCAATAGAAAGTATTTCAATCTTTATACGGTGACTCACTTGGTCGAAGCCGCATTGTCCGCAATGCCTTGGTAGAAGTCAACGGTGGTGCTGAGGTTGGCCCATTCACGGCTATCGAGCGAGTCCTCGGTCCATAGAACGACGGTCTTCCCGTGCACCTGTAAGAGAATGATTTAGTTAGAAACCCTGTAATCAGTAAACGAGGGACATCCTCACTTCTTGAAGACGCTTCGCAACGCGGTCGTCTACATCCCCGAAGGGGGGCCTTTACCAACCTGTTCAACCCGAGTGCAGGGCAAGAAACAGTTTTTAAGAATGCAAACCTGATGAAGTTGAGTTTGACGCCCAGAATTTTGACGAGAGCCTCGTCGAGCTTTTCCGTGGTGCGTTCCCGATCAGCTTGTGCAGACACCCTTAGGTAGGCGGACGCACCTGGGTAATTTCGCGATCGAGGTCCTCATCGCTGATCTGAGTCAAATGGGGGTGCCTAGTCTCCCATGCTCTAGCCAAACTGCGTGAATCCAAGAGAGACTGGAAACTTACGACCAAGTATGGTGCGCGAGCTGGTTCGGAAACACGGGTTCTTCAGCCCATTGCCTTTCTCTAAAATATGATATATGAAGCTCACTTGGTGACCTTGAGCGAAAGCCTTTTTTGTCCGCTTGACGTTCACATCATCATAAATGCATCCCTGCCACGACACAATGAATGAGTGAAGACTCCCGGCAGAGTCACTGCTGTACCATAAGAGCCGGAAGGCTCACCCAGTTCTTCCCATTGATGAAGTATGTCTGGAAAGTATGAAAAATTAGCTTCACATCCCCGTGGGCTACAACTTCCAGTTACTTATAGTGTGACCATCGACCCTGGCAAATGAGTCGGAGATTTCGTCTTCCCACTTGTACGGACCCTACACGCTTCTGGTTTCGTCAAGAGATGGATTATGAGGAGTTTGAATGAACAAGTTACCACGTACGTCGTCGAACGTGTAGGCCAAGCCCGAAAGGCACTCCGTCTTGACTGTCGCCATGCCAGTCTCACTCGTGCGAAGGGAGCGCCCAGCCAGCGAGCCCGGAAGAGCGAGAAGAAGAGGCAGCAAAGGCTTTGATGCCTTTCCAAATAGCATACCGATTGAAGTAGTATGGTGTAAATGTGTGTGTGTATGGTATGTCAGAGGGGTAATAGACCCCGGCGTGGAGGAGTGAAGGAGGGTTGAAGGGCGTGGAAGTGAAGGACGGACGGGCACGGCTCGTTGCTTCATAGCGACCCCGACTACCCCTGACAGTCAGCGAGACACTCGGGAAAAAGTAGCTGCTGTACAAGAGATGGTCAGGGACTATTCTGCAGGAAAATGAAAGACAACGGCGTCCCGCAGGCCCGGGAAGCCAAGGCAGAGGGCGTCCCAAAACCATGTCCTGCCACAACCGTCGACGCACAGACCAAACTCACCTTTAGGATTAGCATTGAGTAACAACTTTTTCTGCTGTAAGATCTTCTCCAGTATTCTTTCTAGTAAAATTAATGGGCGTGTGTAACTTCCAATAATCTGTGTGTATGCGAACCAGAACTCTGCCGCGTTGAGTATGCACACGAGCAGTACTGTAGCAACTTGACGATTCGGCATTCACAGAAGTCACAGAACAAGCAAGGATTTGCGATAGATCACAGAAAGGGGGGTGCCATATCGCGTCCTGAACGGTGTAGGTACTGCCGGTAGCACGATGGCAGCACTTTGACCGCACACGGTCAAACACGGTACCTGAAGGCATCTGTGCCTGTCCCATACATGGCGGTCAGCTTGGCATGTTTCTTTTCAGGCAAACCCGATCTGCAGCGTTTCAGGCTGTCACTCGAGGGATCTTGGATAGAGCGCAACACCAACTCAAAGCAATGAAACGCCTGTACTCCGGCGCAGGACCTGGTCCTGCTCCCACCGAAAGCTTCAAACCTGTACGGTTTATTATCTCTAGAATGACCCCATTCACTATGAGAGAAAGTCACACATGTTGCCACGCTGAGACCGCGAGACCTTCGGGGGGCTTCGGGGGGCGAAGCAGTCTATGGTCCACAGGCGACTACGAACGGCATGACAGAGTGGGAGGATGGGGAGAAGATGGATATGGAAGCACCTGACATGGTTTGCAAGAGCACAGTCAGAAGACATCGGAGTTAGTTCTATGGATTCGGTATATCTTCGCATTCCCCTCACAGGGACGGTGGGGTTTGGAATCGGCTTTCTTGAAGTGTCGTTCCCAACGTTTCACTCAGGCATGACTCTTCCCGCCCCAGGTGAATCGATTATTTTAGAAGCGAATGAACCTGACCAACAACGCTCCCCCATACTCGCAGTCGTCGGGTCAGTTCTGCCACTGCCTACTGACACGATGAAGCTGCCGCACTTACTATCCCCTTGCTGGTGAACAGGCGTACCCGCACACTTGATTGTTTCCTGTCACAACCTCGATCCTGACATACCAAGCCAAACCCACCACTACTCTCAGGAGCGCACAGGCGATTTTCTTCCGGCATGAGGCAGCAACAACACACGGCCGCGCACCTCCTCTTCCATATCTTGACCTCATTCAGAGCCACCCGCACATCAGACATAACCACGAATGGATTTTCTACACAGTATAAACCACACCGCATAAGCTGGGTTGGCGTAGTGGACATCGGCAAGCAACAAGTGAGCCTACCTCCGTGAATCCGAAGCAAGAGCGACTACTGGAGGCAAACCGGAGGTCGATACTCTCCGACCGCCTCGAGCACAAAGCTGTGCCTCCGTACGGACGGTGTGATGTCCACTCTCAATCTCTCTTCATCAGCCTGCCTAGGATGATCTCCGTCAATGAAGCTTGCGGTCATGTTCGATGCCGAGATTAAAAAGTTCTGAATGCGCGAAGTGGCTGTTGCTTCTGCACCGTGCAAAACGGCGCCCTGGTACAGTGTGAAAATTGCCGACGACGAGGGTTTGACGAACGAGAAGAGTAAGGCGCTCTGTGTGGCTGTATCGCGATCGAAGAACCTCTGAACGAGGTGAAGCAATCCCGCATTGCACGAGCGTAGGCGTGAAGCTTACATTAGTAGCACGAGACGGGCGCGGAACGGCGCATCTACGTCTTGTAGTCATAAAGAGAGACTTGGAAGATCACGCGGCTGGGTACAAGCGCGCGCCCATATGCATACAACCCCTGCGAGCCCCCAATGACCCGAAGCCCCGACCGGCACCAGGCACGCTCAGAACTTGGCGAAGGCCTGTCAAAGACAAGAAGCATGGTGGTCAGTCGGAGAAGGTAGGGGAGGGTGGGATACCGGACCTTGGCGGCAGCACGGTTCTTCACGACACGGAGGACGTTGAAGCGGACCGTCTTGGAGAGCGGGCGGCACTGGCCGACGATAACTGAGTCACCAACCTCAATCTGTCCGGTGCGAAGGGAAGGTCAGGACGAATATGCGAGTTGACGCAAGGAGAACGGGAATGGACGCACGCGGAACGCCGGAGAAGCGTGGACCGCGAGGTTCTTGTGGCTGTACGCGGGCAACCATTCAGCGCCCCGACAGCCAACCAGCCCACCAGCGCGCGCACTCACCGCTTCTCGTAACGGTTGTACTTGGGGATGTAGTGGAGGTAGTCCCGGCGGCTGAAGAGACCCGGATCGTGCAAATCAGCACCAAGCCTTGATCCCTCCGTAGGCAAGAGAAAACGCACATGATGATTGTGCGGGTCATCTTGGTCGAGACGACCTTGCCGGTGAGGATGCGGCCACGGATGGAGACGTCACCGGTCCACGGGCACTTCTTGTCTGGAGGAGCCGGTCATGCAAAGAGGTGCGAGGAGGTGGTGGTGAGGACGGGGAGGGCGTGAAAACGCGATGGGCGGTGGGTCGTGAAAAGGCATGAGGAGAAAGCGGTCGAAGGAAGAGGTCGCGTGAGGGTGGGAACGGTCGTAGGGGGAGGAGGGAACGGCAAACGAAGCTCGTCAGCATCACCTCCGACACCCCTTTACTCCCAAAAAAGGGCACGTACCGATGTAAGTGCCGTTGATGGCCTCGGTCGGGGTCTTGAAGCCAAGACCGACGTCCTGCCCGCCGCGTCCAGCCAGTCAGCAGCCCATCCCGGAATACGCACTGGAAATCCTGCCACGCGCCCGGTCCATCCCGCCAACCGCCTCAACCATCCCGCCCGACTGCCATACCGCTCCGGAGCCCATGCCCGCCTATACTCCTAGCTCCCAGCCCACCTCTCCCGGACTGCGCTCCGCCAGCTCTCGGGCTCGCGCCTCACCTTGTACCACCGCTTCTCCTTGGTGGAGACCTTCTTGCCACCACGAGCCTTGGTGTTGTGGAAGATGGGCTGCTTCTGGAAAGCGCGCTCGACCTGGACACCGGTGTCGGCCATCTTGGATCTTGAACTGCTAGGAGAGCGGGCGGAGGACAGCAAGGGCGTGGACGGGGGTCGTGGGGTATTCGGTATCGGCGGAAAGCGGCGGGGGCGGGGAAGACGATGGACACGAGAGACTGAGCGTCAGCTACGAAAAATATGCGCAGATCGTGCAGCAAGTTAGTCTTACGAAGGGGCGGTGAGGGTAAGGCAAGCTCGCAGCGCGAAGTCCACTCGACGAGGCGAATCTTTTCTCGTTGGGTGTCCCCTTTAGGTTAGATTCCCGTAAACGCGCCCTTCGTGGTCCGCCAAATAAACGCTTACCTCCTCCGCCTCATTTCTCTAAGACAGTATGTTCTTCGTTATAATGCGTAAAGACATCTAGCAGAGCCTTTTAATCTGGTGGAGGGTCTGAAAGTGGGGCGGAGCATGGCTTGAGTGGTAGCATCTACTTCAGTCCAGCGACTCTTCCAGTGTTCCCCTTGCATGTCCCACGACGAACCCTCCCACATTCGATGTTATCAAAGTTCCACATTAAATGTTATTAATATTGAGTTGGTATACTGCATTGTGCGTCTGTACTGCGGGAAGTGTTGGGCCACCCAGACCAGCGAGGAGCAGTGCGGGCGACTGTCGATCAAATCTTCACACGAGTACGGGCATAGGCAGGGGATGTATGCACAAAGTCATTGGAAAGTTTCAAAAAGGGTATCGAGCAGGGTTGCAAGGGGTATCGTACAGTGTGACTAGAAAAACGCCTAACGAAGACAGCGGGTACATGACAAGCGGACAGACAACAAACAGCGTAGCAGCGTGCACAACAGGCAGGCAAGCCCATTTTCCCGAAATCCCAAGAGAAAATCCAGCGTCCCAAAAAAAGTAACCCGCGCGTATCTAAAGAAACTTCAACCCGACCCGGACGTCCCGCCTATGTGCAAGTGCAGGTTCTGCAGCGTCACCTGCGCGCGGGCTTGCGTCCGCACCAAGTCCTCCCGGAGGGCCTGAAGGCCACCGACAGCTACATGAGCGGCCGCGATCAAATGCCCAAAGTTGGCTATGGAACGACTCACCATCCGCTCCTCCCACAGACGACGCTCCTGCTCCTCCAGCGGGCCGATCGACCCGAGCTCGAACGGGTCGGCGGTCAGGAGGGAGCGCGGCTGCGCCTGCTGGTCCTCCGGTGCTGGAGCAGACGACAACGAGGAGGCAGCGGGGCCAGCAGCGGAAGATGCCAGGGCGCGCTTGGACCGGCGCTGCTTCTTCTTGGGCTTCTGGTCCTCGTCGATCCACGCTGGCTTTGCGAAGAGCTTGGGGTCGTGCAGAGCGGGATCCTAATAAACGGTCCAGGCGGATAAGATTCCGGGAAGGCCGAGAAAGTGAAGCTAAAAGGGACCGGGGGGGGACAAGAAAAACGCACGTAGGGTAGGCCGCCATCCGCAATCTTTTCGAAAGTCGACACCACGAACGCGTGGAACTGATTGATGTGGTTTTGCAGGCGCTTCAAGGGGGAGGAAGCTTTAGGGTCAGTCTAACGACCAGAAACAAGGCAGACGAACAACTGCAACGGAAAAAGCCAACCCACCTCGGTGTAGTTCTTCTTGCGAACTCTGAAATCCTTCGACTGCGCAAGCCCGGGCCAGTGCGTCAGAGCCTAGCCGTCAGAGAAGGCCGACGAACAGAGACGTACCTGTTCAGCAACCCGCCGCTTGTGCGCGAGCTTCTCTGCAGTCTCCTCAGGCGGCGGAAGTCCGTCCTTCTCCGCCTTGCGCTTCGCCGCCGTCGCGCGCCCGCCCGCCACGCCGCGCGGGAGCTTCTCCTTCTTGGGCGCATCGGGGCTCTCCTTGTCCTGTTTCCCCTCCTGCTTTGGGGCTGGAGTCGCCGTCGAGTCGGACCCGGACGCGGATCCCGAGGCGGGGGTAGGAGCGGCTGCAGGGACGGGCGTGGCGGCGGGAGGGAGCGTCGCGGTCGGGTAGCTCGCGCAGGCGATATCGGGCGAGGGGAGGTATGTGGGTTGGGAGGAAGGCGGTGTGGAGTAGATCTCGGTGCCCGAGGACGAGGTGGAGAGCCCGGAGAAGGACGACGTCGGGGAGCTCGTCAGCGTCCCTGTCGTCGGTCGGGAGGGGCTGAGCGCTGAAAGCCCCGGCTGTGGGCAACAGCGCGGCTCGATCCACGAGGCGGTGGATGCGACGGTCGGCCGGAAGTGCACGGGCTGCGCGAGAGG
>JTLS01001014.1:0-11396 GCA_000826855.1 Basidioascus undulatus | reverse complement strand
CAGACCAGCATATAGTCCATTTCTAACCAAGGGGCTCTTTCTGTAAGATCGCCATGGCTTTGGAGAGCATGCCGACGCGTCCGCGCGGGCTCATGAGCGGCATCCTGCAGCAAGGGTGAGCTTCTGCAGGGCATCCGATCCTCCCCCGCCGTGACTGACTCTGCGACTTCAAGCTATTCTTTGGGATATTTGCTTGCGGCGGTCCTCAACCTGTCCATCGTACCGAAGAGCAGCGAGTCGTTCAAGATGTGAGTCTTGGTCGTGGCGGCGATGGTTCCCCACTGTTGACCGCCGTTTTCAGGCTCTTCTACGTTGGCGCGGTCGCGAGCGTTTTGGTCGGCATCGCTCGTTGCTTCTGTCCAGAGTCGGAGCAGTTTATTAAGGCCAAGGCTGTCAGTATTTCTTCAATTACAGCTTTCTTGTCGGCCACATGACGGTGCCAGCGAGTCCAAAATAAAGTCTGGTCAGCGAGGACATCATACCAAGCAATTCATGAAAGAGGCCGGTCAAGTCCTAAAAACCAGCTGGCGCCGCTGCATCTACGCTTGCGTCCTCATGGCGCTGTTCAACTTCTTCTCGTGAGGGCCCCTGCTTCACCTCTGGCACGGCAACGTTGCGCCAACGTTGTCTGACACCGCCCGTTTGAAGCCACACTACGCAAGACTCCTACCCCACCTTCGTGCAACATTGAGATTTTTTTAACATTTATTTCAGCTCCATACGGCCTGGAACTAAAACTTTCATTGTTCCAACAGAGGCAAGGAGTACAGCAGCCAGCAGGCGAGCGTTGCGACCATGTGCGCATCATTTCCTTCTTTCAACGACCAGCGCCTTGACTCCTCGTTTGCAGCATCGCCAAGACTGGAGCTTGTGTTGGAGGAGCAGTGATCGGATACGTGAGCCAGTCTATCGGACGCCGCCGCGCCATCATCATCTCCGCTATCCTCGCGGCCTGCCTGTAGGTTTCTTTGCGTTGACATCCGCCTACAAATCCGCGCCGACCATCCCGACCTGAGCTTAGCATTCCTGCTTGGATTCTCCCCAACTCCATCGGCGGACTGTCCGCGGGCTCTTTCATGCTTCAAGTAAGCAGGACATCTGTTGCAGTTTCGAGAATACGAGGGAGACTCACATCGTTGATGGTTGCGCTCGCAGTTCTTCGTACAGGGAGCGTGGGGGGTAGGCCTTCGTCGTTAAAATTATATTGAGTCTAGAGGCTGACATAAGTACACTGAGTAGGTCATCCCAATCCACCTGAAGTAAGTACATCATTTTCATCGGTCCTGCTTCTCCACGTCTGACCCGTTCTTCCATCCGCAGTGAGCTGTCGCCCCCGGCTTTCCGGTCGTCCTTCCCAGGTATGGCCCCGGCAGTGGAAGCATCAGCACCGCTCCCCTTGACTAAGTCTCTTTTGATCCAGGCATTGCGTATCAGATCGGGAACATGCAAGTCAGGACACTTCCCGACATCCCGCTCTTTAGCTCACGCTGCTTCGATGCAGGATCTCCTCGCCCGCCGCCGAGATCGTCACCGCCATCTCGGAGAGCAACCTAATCAAGAGCCGTACCGGAAAACTCGCGCCGGCGTACGGGCCGACGATGGGTGAGAGCTTGACGTTTATCCTGTGACTGCGCATCGCTGAGCTACGTCTTCTTGCAAGGCGTCGCCACGGCGCTCATCGCGACTGGTATCGCGATCTGGACTGCAGTCGGGAAAGAAGCGAGGGGATCCCACTTCGGTCAGTCTTTCGCACCGCCATTCCCAGGTAGCGACCCTTTGCTGACTCTATCGTCTGCAGAAACCGCTCGCATCGCCGGCGAAGGAGACGCGACTGGAGCGGTAGCTCCTGGCGAGCACCAGCCTGGCCCGTCTAACCACACGCAAGACCTCGAAAGCGGCTCGTTCAAGGGCGAGAAGGGCGAGGTCGAGACCGTCGAGGCCACCAACAAGCGTTGAGCTTTACGAAATCCTTCCTCTTCTTGGCTTCTCCCACCCATGTCTTCTTTGTTCTTGGTCACGGTTGTTCTGCTCCGACGTGAATGTCTGTATGTACTTGAAGCTCGAGCGCTGCCGCCGTGTTCTGTATGCACGCTGTCGAGTTTGGTGTTGTTCTGCACTGAGCTCGTAGACCAATGTATGACTTCGCACAAATGCGCCCCGAAAGCTTTGAACGTAAGAGAAGCATTTGACGGACTCTTCACTCCGTCTTGCTCGCGGCTGTGAAAACAACCTTGAGGAACTCGTTCCAGAACTGAAGGGACTTCGCATCCCAGCAGGGTAGCAGCTCTGCTCAATGGTCAGAGAGAGTGAGAGAGGTCCGTCTTCAAAGTGCACTGCGGAGCATGTACTCACGCGTTCCCGCGATTGCCTATTCCAAGTCGTACTCAGCGAATGGCAGCCCCCCAGTCCCCTACGTGATAGACTCACGACGTAACCCTTCTGCCAGTCTACCACGTAGTAAATCTGGGAAGAAAAGTAAGACAGTTTTTCGCGGCTGTGTCGTGGGCAGGCTCACGTTGGACAAGCCGCACCACGACAAAGACCCTGCGCCGCGGCATGGACCTCCGCTGGGCGTCACCAACCCACCTAAAGATAGATATTAGAATTCTGTTAGTGGTGTACCGCTATGGCCGAAACTTACCCAGTGCCCAGTTCTTCTCGGTTCCCGGAATAAGAGCGTGCTCGTTTGACAACACCGGGAAAGACTATAAGGAGAAATGTTAATTACTCGGCCGGAACAGCGACTACCTCGGACGTACGCAGGGAATGGTGGTATCGAGCGTGCGAGCTTGTTCAAGAGTCAGCCCCGGGGAGCGCAGCAGCTCGACAGTCTCGGGCTCCAGAATCGTCACGCCGGAAGGGTGTGTTCCGTTGCCCAGCAGCGTGAGCAGGAGCTGCGTGTAATCCTCGAGAGACCTATGGAGTGACTTCGTAAGCCTGGCGTCTACCTAAAGGCGATGGTTCTCCAACGCGTACCCGTGAATCTGAAGGAACCGACTATTTAGCGAGAGTATCTCTGAGCGACTGAGAAGGTATAAGCATTGCGCACCCCCGCTCCACCGGCATCGTATTCCACCTCCTCGAAGAAGTGCGGCAGCGGCGCGAAGCTGCCGTCCGGCTTGCGGGCCCGCAGTTGCGCGCGGTCGACAGCGTCGTGGTACTCGAGCGGACGATGGCTGATTTGGGTAAGTCCAAGGGGCTCGTATACGTTTTGGCGGAGGTAATCGCCCAGACTGAGGAGAAAAAGGTACGTTATTGGTGAAAAGCAGCACAGGAGCGGGCCACTACGGTTTACCGTTGACCCGTAACGGCCTCGACAGCGAGACCAGCGTCTGTGCAGCGCCTATGTGAGCCATAGATCGTATATCATCATGAAAGAGAGGAGACAAAAGCTTCCCGCACAATCGATGCCGTGGCCATACCACCATCGCTGACCGGGCTCAGCGCGAAGCGGGCTTTGCACGTCGCTCTGCAGAAACACCGGTAAGGGCGGGATGAAGAGATTATTGGAAGTATAATCACGCACTAGAGTGCCCGGACCTCGGAGAGTATCTTTGTTAGCAAGGATGTAGTCGCGAATGATGGGGTCGTCGAAAATTAGGGCGCTGCCATCGATGTGCAGAAGGCACTGGCGAAGGGTTGGGGTATTTTCCGTCGAGACCAGGATTGGAGTCTTTGAGTCCTCCTCATAGCCTGTCAGACTGTTTCGAAAAGCTGCAATTCAGTATTGCTTGCGTCAATGGGGAGACCGTGAACGCCATACATACATGAGCTTCGGGATGACGGCCTGGACCTTTTCCGGCAGGGGCTCATCAAGCTTGAGAAGGTCATTCTCAACGGCCTGGAGGACGCCGATGACTACGACCAGCTTGGTGCAGGACGCACTGATGGTGTCGATCAGAGCTGGTCAGCAACCTCGAGAACGCACAGCTCAAGCACATGCGTACATCCAGAATACGCTATCCGGCTTTGCGGGTTCATCCGAGCCCTCCTTTAGCTTTCCGGACGCTCCCTTGAAAGTCAGCTTGCCATCAAGGCTAGCGACGTGGGCGACCGCACTGTAGCTCATTACCGGTCAGCTTGCTGAGAAGAGTGCACTGGCGTCGCGGAACGCACACGGGCAGGTCCGGAGAGGGGCCGCTCGTGAATCGATCGAGTATGTTTTGAAGATCAGTAGCAAGGCTAGTCATGGCGAAGAATTTTGGACGTCGATGTCAGTGATGAGTAAAGGGAAGGAGGCGATGAGGGGTGCAACGTCGGAAGGGGCCACATCCTGCTGGACGAAGGGGTAGCTCGGGGACATGTACCCGGCTGTTCCGGCATGAACTGATCCAAAGAAGGTACAAAATCAGATGAAGTCGAGGCCGAAGCCATTCAATTCTGGCAATTTGCATTGAAAACGTTAGCATTCTTGCTGTGGCGCCCGGCGAGGTGGAGGCCTATCCCTGGAATGAGAAGGCTTACGGTTTCTTTGCAAAGAATACAACAATGCTGTACCACTTGAAGGTCTGTTGAAGAGACATTATTCACACAGACAGGGACCAAGGTGAGCAAACAGGTGCATGAGATGGTAACGGAGCATATCGCGGCAGATTCGGCCAGGGTTAACATGAACACGCGAATGACACCTCAATAGCCCAGCCGCGTCTTCATAGGACTATAAAGGGGAGGATCTTAGTATTATTGATAAGAAAACAAGAGGTGACACACTAATAGCGCAACCGATCCACCCGAAAGCCGGTCTGCGCTTCTGGAACAGCAGAAGACAGACTGCGTGAAGGAAGCCCTGAACCCACAGGACTTTCGGAGAGGAGCAGCCCTACCTGCTTCTGCTGAAGCCCCCGGTGCGTCTTGATGCACATAAACACCTCACAGCTTTCGAGGTTTGAGGAGCCTATGGGCTAACTGCACGACAGACGTACGTGGTGGCGTTTCCCATCTCAATTAAGATATGGTCGGAGACGAGCACTGCGCACTTCTACGGCAATCCATAAGCTGAAAAAGACATTGGTATAATGCAGTGCATCTGGTTCATCGAATCTTCCACAATCACGCTGGAAAGAGGCCGACGGAGATCAGTACGATGGGGAGGAGTCAAGTACAATCGGGACGTACTCTGCAAGTAGTCCGCCGCCATCAATCTGCCCAGAGATTGTTTAGTACACAAGAGAATAAACTAGTGTCAGTCACTCACAGTTCCAGAGCAATCTCGGGCGGAATGCGCTCCTGGAAGTCGGGGATGACGTCCTTCGCGGTGGCGCCCTCGTGCTTGTGCTTGAACAGCAGGTATTCCACCACCTTCTCCAGGACCGCACCCCTGAGCATTCCTTTGCGTAAGCCAACCCAGTCGATAGTCCCGTGCATGATATTCGGACCGACCTGATCGAATCTAGGGTCACCTGGTTGCTCGCCACCTCCGCAAAGTCGCCTGCTCAAAACGATCAGCGTCCTGGAAAAGCGCAGTAACAGTGGTCCAGTGGACTGACTGTCATCCTTGAGGATGTCCGCGATCATCCCGCTTTTCGTGGCCACCTCGCGCGGGACGACGAAGTGATAGCCGTCGGAGGACACGAGGCGGAACCACCCCGAGGAAGTGGTCGAGGCCTGGCATTGGAAGAGCATTGAGCGATGCGATCGAACGTCTATGAGTGGGTCAGTATGCGTACAGAGTCAGCCATGTTAGTCGAGGGTGTGAGTGCGGTGAATGACGGATGGGAGAGGGGTCGAAAGAGAAGGCGGACGGCGCGCGTCGAGGACGCGTCAGTTCGCCGCTTCGTGTGAGTCGTGTCGCCGAGGAACAAGCGTATTGCGGCTAAGTTCTACTGACATATTTCGAGAATATTAATTGTAAACTTACATGAACGTGAACAGCTGACTTTTCTGAAAGAAGGTGTTTCGCGGGCACTCGGACCGTTCTTTGGCGCTTTGGGGCAGAAGCTATATCGGTCCTGGCAAGTTCATGCTGCCGAAAGCACTGCAGCGCGGGAAATTGGAACGCCCGCAACATGGCGTCCGATGCCGCCAAGTTGAGCTTGAACCTCACCCCATCCATCCGTTCACCGTATTTATCTTCCCCTTTCACCGGCGCCATCATGCGGTTCGGCGCTCCCTGTGGTGGCGAAGAGGACTACCTCGACAGCTCGAGCTCGGAGGACGACTACCTCGCATCCCCGCTCCGGACGCGTTCCCGGTGCGCTCAAGATCCATCTCCGCGCCGTTCGCGCCTACTGATACCGAGGAATTGCAACAGGAACGGACCAAGGAAAGTACATCCTGCACGCCGGCGGAATGTGTACGGCCTGGACTCGTCGGATGACGAGATCGAGCTGGGGTCGGGGTTGGAAAGCGAGGAGGACAGCGAGGAGGAGGCATGGCCTGTGAAGCCCGTCTACACCCGGTGCGTCTGACAGTCCCTCCACCCTCTCGTCGATGCTGACCGTTGTGAGGATGTGCAGATCAACACCGCCAACCACTCGACCCATCCTGAAACGGCCCTCATCATCGCATGCCGCACCTTCACCTGGACGCGCCTCTCCATCTCGCGCGTCGCCCAGCCCGGACCCCGAGCTCATCCGCTCTGTAAGAGCGTCGTCATGCTTGGATGAGTGGGAGAGATGGAACCAGCGCTCGCAGCAAGCTGCCTGGGTGAGTTTCATGCGGATTATTTTCAATGCAGTTCTGACGGGTCGGGCGCAGCAATCCGCCACGCTCCGCTTCCAAGTAACCGCCACCGCCTACCACACCCGTGCCGGAGACTACCTCAGTCCTTCCGAAAAGGCGCGGCGAGCCGCTGCGCAGAAGGAGATGGACGAGGTCCGGCTGCTGCTCGAGAAGCTGGACGTGCAGAAGCAGGAGGAGGCGCAACGGGAGAAGGACGGGTTCGAGCGCAGGAATAAGATCCTATGGGATGTGAGTGTCTCCCTCCCTTGTCGTTTCCGATGCTTCTCGATTGCTGATAGCGGATGCACGCCTTCAGAGTATCGAGAAATCCATCCTCGCAGCAGAGAAGCAAGCTCAAGAGGCGGCCGCCGCCGAGCTTGCCGCCGCGAACCGCGTACGACAAGAGGCCGCCGAGCGCGAGGCCAAGGCCATGCGCGAGGCTGCGCAGAAGGAGGAGGCGCAGAAGGCCGAGGCGCAGCGGCAGGCGCAGGAGAAGCAGAAGAAGGCGCGGGAGGAGCAGGAGGCGCGGGATAAGGAGCGGATGGAGGAAGGTGGGCTGAAGGGCGCGGGGAAGGAGTACGAGTGGTGGCAGGCGAAGATGAAGGTAAGCAGGGAAGGGAAGCCGGGCCTGTTCGGACCTTCGCGTGCTGACGAGAGCGGGAACGAGCAGGAGATCAAGGATAACGTCCTACCCGCCGTCTCCACCAACCCTGATTGGCGCAAGCAATGCTATGCCCTGAAGAGGCAGATCACGCCGAAGATCGGCCAGCTCACTAACTCGCGTTCGGAAATCGCCCGCATTGTACGTCTGCAAGCGCAGCCTGTTGCGTACCATCCGCTGACCCAGTGGCTTCGCCTCTCCAGACAACTGCGATCGGCGACATTCTCTCCTTGGCACGCTCGCTGGGCCCGACCGCACCGCCTTACATTTGGCTTCTCAACCACCTGTCGAAGTGCCTCATCCGCCAGGCGGAAGCCGAGGTCGTCGCGAAGCAGGAGACGGCGTACCCGCTCGGCCGTCTCGTCCTCGGCCTGATCATGGGCGGCCACGAGACGCTCGGCGACGTGCTCATGGCGCGGCTCGTCAAGAAGTGCCCATGGGTGGTGCCGTTCTACCCCAAGCAACGAGAGGTACGTCTCGTTGCGAGGCCAGAGCCCTTAGCCTTGACGTTCGCTTATTTGGCCGAATAGGGCGAGTCCCAGGCTGACTACCGCAAGCGGCTCGGGCACACCGCGGGCGACGAGACGAGCGTGCAACACAACGAGCGCATGGCGGGCATCCTCTCCCTCTATTTCGCGATCCTTCAAACGCCGCCGCTCCCCGCCTCACTCCCCATCCCGCCCACGTCCCCTCCCGGCGCAGTCACGCCCGCGATGCGCCTCCCGGCGGGGTGGACCTGGCTCTCGCACGCGCTCCGCCCGCCCATGCCCAACTTCGAGCCCGTCCCCCTCTTCGTCGCGACGTTCCTCGACATTGCCGGGGAACGCTGGCGCGCAGTGTACGGCCGCCAGGCGGAGAAGGTCCTCGTTGCTCTCAGGGACGCGACCAACAGCGGTGCGGCCGGATGGCAGAAGGGCACGGAGTCGAGCGTCACGCGCATTAAGATTCTGTTGGAGGGTTGGGAGGCGGGGCGTGGGCTGGGCAAGGGCGAGGGGAGGGAGTTGGACACATGAAATGAAAGGGCGTCGTCCCGCGCAGACTTCCATGGGCGCTGTGCGTCTCGTGACTGAATCTGCTCCGTTCTCGCGTTGCATAGATCGCTTTGTTTCCGGCACGATCATCCTCGATGCCGTCTTCGACCCGACTACTCGCTCGCCGCCCGCGTTGTGACGAGGCTGGACATTCGTCGACGTGCTGTCGCGGCCTCATGCTTGGCCAGCATTCGATTATCGGATGACCATGACAATGATACCCGAAGTAAATTCTCATCTCCAGGACAACGCCTTCAGCTCGCGAAGCCACGACCGTACGGAAAGTCGACTGCATGGCGTTCCGCATGCGCGGGGTCGTCACTCGCTTCTCTCTCCCACTGTCCGCCCGCCCGGCTTAACGTCGTTGAGTGTCAACGGATCCGCGTACAAAGGCTGCATGAGCTGATTCAGACTGGATGGGCTAACGTACGTGGCACTTCGGGTTTGCGGCAATGAGCGGAATGTTTTGCGGTTCGACACGAGGTCTGAATCAGGCTGAGGTGTTCCGGCCCCTCTTCGCTTGCCATCACCATCTTCCTCTCTACCGCCCAACCGAACCAAACAAGCTTACTTCCAGAAGCATGCTTCACATTCTCGATTTCCCGAACGAGATACTTTCCCAAATAATTTCGAAGCCTACTTCGCCGACGGTCCCCCATCCATCGCATCTCAAACAGCGCAATCGGAGCCTGCTCAGGGTACTGCGCCCTTCTCCTCGCTCTTCATTTGCAAGCGTATCACACCTTGGGCCCTCGAGCATCTCGTGTGCAGCGTCCGCCTCATCGACCGGGCGCAGTACGACTCGTTCTTGGCTTACCTGCGGAAGGACGAGTCGCGGCGCGAGCATCGACGCTCGTCATCATTACAGCTCTGTACAAGCAAAGCCAGACATCATCAACGACATCCTCGGTGCATGCTCGGCGGTAAAAACTCTCAAAGTCTCGTCTGAGCTGTTGGGTCCACTCCCTCAGGCCCGGGCTCTCTGCCGTGCCATGGAGGGCCTTCGCCCCGAATCAGCATCGTTGCGCCTGCGCTTTCGGTCTCCGCGGTTCGGTGCGGACATATATAAGGTCGTTCTGGAGCTGCTCAAGATCTGGGGGTGGTCTGCGATCCCTTTGCCGGACACCTCGAGACCGACACGCTGGAGTGGACAGCCTCTGTCCCGATCTCCACCTTCCGCATCAACATCGATCTGCCTTGCTCACTTTGAAGCGCTTTATAAGTAACGCGCACATACAACGATTCGAGTTCGTACGCTCTACCGACGCGCACTCTCTTAGCAGTGCATGGCTAGAAATGTAAATTTATAGGCGTCGGGAGAATGGGGCATTCCGGGCGCTGCTTGAGAGGGCTGAACTTTTGCATGTGACGCCAGACAGGGTCGTGTTTTGACGCGGAGAGAAGTAGAACGAGCTTACACGATGAATGAACCAGGCGTTACACAAATTTCTCTTCACGGACATCGTGCTGTGCTGCCTCCACAGCCTGTCCGAGGAACCGCACACTGCAAAGATAATTGCCAAAAAGTCCCACTCCTTAGAACCATTTTCCCGATTGAATCAGTCTACAGAAAGGCATACTGAAGATCGCCCAGGGTCAGAAACGGCGGCAGCAGAACCCGAGAAGCTTTGTTTTCGACGCGTGAATACCTTTTGATGAGCCCGCGATGTGTTTTAGATCAGTTACACCTATTACTACTCGCGATCGATCTGAAGGTCAGGTAAGCTCATCGGCCAGCCCTCAGTCTGATGCCTGGCAGGGACTGCGGGCTGTGGGCGACGACCAGTCAATAAAACGACCGACTGCGTCTGTCTGCGTTCCCTTTCCTTTACCCTTCTCACCTTCTTCACCGCTCACCGCTCCTGCTCTAAGGCGCTTGCTGCAACTTCAAGCCCACCATGGGCGCTGTGAAGAGCCTCTTCACGCGCGAGAAGATCACGATCGTCAACGAGAACGGCGAGCTGGAGGAGAAGTTTGCGGGTCAGTGACTGTCGCATTCGATGGAAGCCCCACGCTCGACGTCGAGCCTCACATTCCTTCGGGTTGTTCTGAAGATTATGAGCCACTGCACAACCCGATCTCGCTTCTCCGCGAGCTCACGTTCAAGAATTGGATCTTCTTCATTGTCGGCCTGGCTGGTGAGAATCGATTCTTCGCGCTGGAGAAGGGGCATGACTGACAGCCCTGAGCGACAGCTTGGACTGTCGGTGAGAGGGGATTCCACTCAGTAGCTCGAGGTCGTACACTCACCCACGTTTCGAACTCCAGATGGCTACGACTTCCACGCAAGCCACCCCCTGTTCTCCCTCGCAGCCTCCTCGACTAAGCTGTCCGCCTTGTTCAGAGCGTCTCCCTCTCGGTCTCGCGCATGGCAGTCTTCTACAACGGTTCGTGCCTCAGCAACCCCACACTCTAACTTGGACTTACAATACTCCTCTCACCCTCAGTCTCCCGCACCAGCGTCACGACCTCCATCACATTGACACTCCGCGCGTCGTTCATTACCTCTTTACGGCACAAAAGCTTCTACTTATAACACCCCAGTCTCAGTTTTCCGCTCGGTTGGCGCCGCGATCTTCGGCGTCTTCGGCGACCTGTAGTAAGTATAGAACATTCTTGCACTTTGACCGCCGGGAGAACCCTAAATCTTTCACGTACCTTGTCCAGTGGGCGCAAGTGGCCGATGGTGCGTACGGAACCGCGTATTGCTTTCAGAAACGCCTGACCGCTGATAGCTCGACGTGTGTATGAAGGTCGTCAACATGATCCTCATCGGTGGACTTCAAGTCGCGACAGCCTTCGCTAGCACTTACAGCCAGTTCCTCGCTGTTCGCGCGTTGTTCGGCATCGGGATGGGAGGCGTCTGTCCGTCCATTCCAGCACGACGTCCGCTTGCTTGCCGTTCTTCGCTGACCCCCGGGCTTTGACAGGGGGCAACGCAGTACGCATCATGCAGACCAGCATATAGTCCATTTCTAACCAAGGGGCTCTTTCTGTAAGATCGCCATGGCTTTGGAGAGCATGCCGACGCGTCCGCGCGGGCT
>JTLS01001013.1:0-11402 GCA_000826855.1 Basidioascus undulatus | reverse complement strand
GGAGGAGGGGGAGGAGGAGGAGGGGGAGGGAGAGAGGGAGGAAGGTAAGGGGAGGCCCGAGGTGCAGTGGAAGTATGCGAGGGCTGTGCAGGGCGGGTTGGAAGAATTCGTGAGTCGTGTTTCCTATTATTCATTCCCTCTTGTCGAGGCGGCGCGGAACAGGGCGCCCCTCACTGAGCAAGCCACCCCGCTGCAGATCGAAGCCGTCTCCTTCCTGCACTACCTCCAAACCTCCTCCCTCCTCACGCTCACCCAACTGCGCGAACTCCTCACCTCCTCCCCCACCCCCTCCTCCTCCCCGGCCCCAAAGCCCATCCTCGACGTCTCCCCCGCGGCATACGCCCTCGGCCTGGCCGACCTGACAGGCGAGCTTATGCGCCTGTCCATCAACGCTATCGGGAAGGGCGACCACGATGCGGCACGGAGCGCGTGCGCTTTTGTGAGGGAGTTGAAGGAGGGTGCGTCGCCTCCATCCACACATGCAGCGTTGAGCGGAGCGACCTGACCTCAACCACGGCTTGCGGCACCCGAGCAGAGTTCGACCCCCTCCAACCGTACGTCCGGGACCTCCGGAAGAAGATGGACGTGATGGAGGCTTCGCTGCGGAAGATCGAAGACGGTTCGTCCATATTCGCCGTCCCTCTACACGCCTTTCTACCTGATACTGTCACCCGCACTCGCTGATGCCCGCGCTCGGCTCTTACTACACCTCAGCAAGCTACACCGTTGCGGTCCGCGGGGCCGAGTACAGGGACAAGCCGGAGATGCTGCAGGAGGTGGGTCGGATCGTCTGCTCCTGCTGCTGTCCTTCTCGCATTTCGGTGCCGCTCTACCAAAGACTCATACCTGTTTTGCGATCTTGCAGGTCATCCGCAGACTGGGCGCGGAGGTGGAGGTGGGCGGAGACTGAGGGGCGGGGCAGTTCCTGGGGAAAGAGAGAGATGTGCATTGCATCGTGCATGGAGAGTATTATATTACTTGCAGTTACTGTGGACTACGCTGTGATAGCCGTGCAGGGTTCTCATTCCTCCGGTGGACGTTCGAACGGCGGACGAGACACACAGGCAGGCTCCGCGCGTATGCTGTTGAACAGATGTGGGTCCTCGCGCAGCACGAGGCAAGAACCCAAGAAACTGTGTCGATCGAATTTCCTATGTCTTGACACGGGTCTGAGCTGAGGATGGACCGTCCAAAGCTCACAGAGCGCAGAGAAGACGCACACAACCTTCGCTCCATTTGAGCTACTCCACTGCGACATTTCCTCCCATCCAAATCCATCATATATATGAATTGACTTCGATCCGTTCTTTAATCATATGCGTTGTCGTTTGGCCCTTCAGGGTTGAGCACACTCCCTCCCCCTCTGTCCCTTTGACGGCTCCTTCAGAGCTCTTGATGTCCGAGGTTACTGGACTTTGGAAAGTGCATATTACCTGCATTTTATTCATCAACGTGAGGTGTGCCCGTTTTGCGGTTTCGCGAGTCATTTTGTTGCATTTCGAGTCATTCAGAGTCATTTTCGAGTCAGGCGGGCGATCCGCGGACACATGTGCGGACGGCCCTCTTCAAACAGTGTTCGCTGCTTGTCGCTGGGTGTGTCTTCTCTTGTCTTAGGCCTGCGCATGCTTGCTCGTCGACTCATCGCCCGACGCTCGCTTATCCGCACGCGCGTTTCCCTTTCACCCAGCACCCTCATCGCCCTCACCGCCGCCGCCGCCGCCCCCGTCCTGCCGCGCACCGCTTCTCAGCCCTTCACCACCACCGTCCCCCGCCGCGCCATGTCCGACCTCGCTGCCCGCCTGGCGAGCCTCGCGCTCGAGTCCCACCCGGCCGCGTCCGTTCCCGCCGCGCACCAGAAGACCAAGACCGTCCTGTTCAAGAGCAAGAAGTCGCAGCTTCCCGTGCTGGTTGTCGCTAAGGACGACGCGTCCGTCGGCGGGTCTGATTTGGGGAAGAAGCTGGGCATCAAGGACCTCCGCGCTGCGGGCGAGGATGCGTGGAAGGACCTGCTGGGCGCGGAGAAGGAGATCGGTGAGTTTTGGGTTCATGGAGGCGTCAATGGCTGGGGCAGTATTTACGATCTTGCGGTTGGGATGGGAACACTGCGAGCTACCGTATCTTCTCTCCAGGCGATAAGGGCTATGCACCCTTCCACGCACACCCATCTCGCCAACTCGCACTCAAGCTGACCCACTTAACTGACAACCCCCCCTCCCCCCCAAACCCATGCCATCACCCAGCCTCCTTCCTTGCCCTCACCTCCTCTAAGCCTGTGCACCTCGTCCTCGACGCCTCGCTCCTCTCCTCGCCCACCCCGCTCGCCTTCCCGAACCCGACCGACGCCGCGGGCTCGACGATCCTCATCCCCTCGCTCGAGCTCAAGCGCTTCGTCGACGAGGCCAAGGCCGAGGGCGGTAAGACCGAGGAGATCAACTTCTCTGCCCAGTCCGTGCAGAAGGACGCGGACCTCAAGGCGTGCGTCTTCCTCCACCCCTGCCTGCCTTCTTCAATTCCTATTCCTCTTCCTCTTTCATTGGCACAGTGGGTCTGATCATTGTGAGGACTCGGAACAGCTCCGCCCCGAACGTCCAGAAGAGCGCTACGTCCTCCGAGAAGGAGCGCAAGGCGGCTGCCCGCATTGAGGGCGCCGTCGAGGTCGCCATCGGCATCCGGAAGGAGCTCGACTTCCCCAACTGGTACACGCAGGTCAGTCTTCCTGGTTTCCTTCATCCTCCCTTTCGGCCAAAGACTGAGAGCCGAGGCGGGTCGGACGCGCACAGGTCCTCCTCAAGGGCGACATGCTCGACTACTACGACGTCTCTGGGTGCTACATCCTCAAGCCGTGGTCGTACTCTGTCTGGCAGGCGATCCAGAGTACGTCCCTCCTCGGTCTACCTCTTCCCCTCCCCCCTTCCCTGCTCAGCCTTCGTCGTCCCCAGCGTTCTTCGACGGGGAGATTAAGAAGCTCGGCGTGGAGAACTGCTACTTCCCGATGTTCGTGTCGTCCAAGGTCCTCGAGCGCGAGAAGGACCACATCGAGGGCTTCGCGCCCGAGGTCGCCTGGGTCACCCGCGCCGGCCAGTCGGACCTCGAAGAGCCCATCGCTATCCGCCCGACGAGCGAGACGGTCATGTACCCTTGTGCGTTGGGTTTTGTCTTCCTTTTGAGGTGGGATCCGGGCGGAGAGGGAATGTAGGCCTTCGAGGGGCGCTGGGGGGAGGACGGGAGAGATAGCCAGGCGACGTGGGGAGAGAGATAAAGGGGGCGGTGATGCTGATTGAGAGTGGTGCGCCTGGGGAACAGACTACGCCAAGTGGATCCGCTCGTACCGCGACCTCCCGCTGCGCCTGAACCAGTGGAACTCGGTCGTCCGGTGGGAGTTCAAGAACCCTCGTGCGTCCTTTGCTCTCAACCGATTTCCCCCGCCTCCCAGTGACTGACGCCGTCGCCTTCGTTGGTGGTCCCCAGAGCCGTTCCTCCGTACGCGCGAGTTCCTCTGGCAGGAGGGCCACACGGCGCACATCGACCACGAGCACGCGGCCGAGGAGGTCGACCAAATCCTCGAGCTTTACCGCCGCGTGTACGAGGAGCTCCTCGCCGTGCCGGTCATCCCCGGTGTCAAGTCTGAGAACGAGAAGTTCGCGGGTGGGTTCTACACCAAGACTGTTGAGGGGTGCGTTCGGCTTTCGTTTCCCTCGCTCGTGTATGGTTGGGGTGGAGGTGTTCAGGGTAGACCGAGGCTGACATGGTGCGGTGGGCGGATCGCGGAAACAGCTTCGTCCCGACCACCGGGCGCGGCATCCAGGGCGCGACGTCGCACTGCCTGGGACAAAACTTCTCCAAGATGTTCAACATCACTGTCGAGGACCCCGAGGCTGCGCGCCGCGCCGCGGCGGCGGGCAAGCCGCTGACGGAGGGCGAGGGCAAGATGTTTGTGTGGCAGAACAGCTGGGGTCTCTCGACGCGCTCCATCGGCGTCATGGTCATGGTCCACGGCGACGACCAGGGCCTCGTCCTGCCCCCCAAGGTCGCAAGCGTCCAGGTCGTCGTCGTCCCCTGCGGCTTGACCGTCAAGAGCACGGACGAGCAGCGCAAGGAGGTCAACGACGGCGCGGAGGAGATCGTCCGCAGGCTGCAGAAGGTCGGCGTCCGCGCGAAGGCGGACCTCCGCGAGGGGTACACCCGTGCGTTCGAGGGCCTGTGCTTGTGCCTCAGCGGAATAGTCGAGCTGACGCTTGCTTGGATGATGTTTGCAGCGGGCTTCAAGTTCAACGACTGGGAGCTCCGCGTACGTTCCACTTCCATTTAAATTTCCCCGATCCTCTCCGGCTGATGCGCCTGCGCTCCCCACCCGCAGGGCGTCCCCGTCCGCCTCGAGTACGGCCCGCAGGACATCAAGAAGTCGCAGGTGCTCTCCGTCCGCCGCGCGAACAACCCGGAGCAGAAGAAAGTGCCTATCGCGCTCAGCGAGCTCGAGAGCGGCATCCAGACCCTCCTCGACGACATCCAGCGCGACATGTTCGAGAGCGCCAAGAAGATGTACGACGAGCACATCGAGGTCGTCCAGGAGGACTGGGAGCGCGTGCCGAAGGGTGAGTGAAGTGTCGCGAGGGAGTGGACGGGAGAAAGAGAAGAAGAGATGGGAGACTGATGTGGGTTGGCGGAACGGACAGCCCTCAACGAGAAGAAGGTCGTTGTTATCCCGTGGTGCGAGGAGCCCGCGTGCGAGGACGACATCAAGGAGCGCACCACCGGGGCGTACGTCTTCCTCTTCCCCCTTTTCCCCCTTTGACCTTTTCCCCCTTCGACGACGTACTCAAACGCCCCCCTTCCTTCGTCGTTCAGTTCCCTCGAGCAGGCCGACGAGCGTGCCCCGTCCGCAGGCGCCAAGTCGCTCTGCATTCCCAACGACCAGAAGCGCTGGGGCACGATCGTCCGCGGCAAGACGTGCTGCGTTGCCTGCAAGAAGCCGGCGCTGCGCTACGTGCGTACGCTTTCTGCTCTGCTCACGCTCGTGTCCCCTGGACAAGCGCTGACAGTTGGTGGGGGACACAGGCGATGTTCGGCCGCAGCTACTAGAGAGCTGTTTGAGGCGATCAGAGGGGAGGGTTGAGGAGTGGGAGTGGGCTGGTCGGGCGTCGCTAGGTTCTCTTTTCGTTTACATGCGTATTTTACTTGAAGTTTCTCTTTCGGCATCTTGCGCATGAGGCGTTCAAACTGTGCTGAAAGCGTGTGCTCGGACAGCAGACGAAGTTTATGATCGCTACACATCATGCTGCTCCCATTGACTTGACCCACAGGTTGCCCAGCTGGTTCTCATTCCAGGTCCACCACGACCCGGATCGCATCTCCCGACTTCATATCCGCAAACGCTGCACAAGCGAGTTAGTCAGCGTCTGGCAGCATAGCAGTGGGAGCAGGGAGGGCATTTCTTCAGCTTGTGAGCCTTACCTTCCTTGATCTGGTCGAGCTTGCGGCTGTGCGTTTTGAACGCATCCACTGATAAATGAGAGATTCGTCAGACTGATGACATTTCGTCCTTAAGCATGCAGGCTTCGCACCTTCCAGTCTCCCCGCGAGGTAGTCCTCGACGATGCCGGGAAGCTCGCTCTTCCCGCGCACGCCGCCGAAGGCGGTCCCCGTCCAGTGCCGACCGGTCACGCTAAGGTGTTCTGTCAGACCTGAGTGGAATGTGAGGAATGGTGCGAGCGCTCACAGCATGAACGGCCGCGTGTGGATTTCGGCGCCGGCGGGAGCAACGCCGATGATGATGGACGTGCCCCAGCCTTTATGGCAGGACTCGAGGGCGCAGCGCATGACTTCGACCTGAAGAGGATCGGGTGATAAGTGTCAGTGAGTTGGAGGGCGCGGAGGTTAGTAGAGAGGGTGGCTGACGTTGCCGGTGCAGTCTGGCGCAGAGCTGTGTCAATTCGTGCAGCCTGGGGGCCCAAGAGAGTTCTCACCGAACGTGTACTGCGGGTTTATGGTAGGCAGCACCTGGACGCATAAACGTTAAGTTCAAAGAAGAGGTACACACGTCCAACCCGCCGTCTGTCAGCTGGACCAAGTGGTCCTGCATCTTGATGCCTTGCAGTTCATGCGGGTTGATAAAGTCGGTAGCGCCAAACTTGTCCGCCCAGACCTTCTTCTTGGGGTTTGTGTCGACGGCGATGATCCGCGAGGCTCTCTTTGCTTTCGCACCCTGGATTACGGCGAGGCCGACGCAGCCGATACCTGCGAGGAAGGTCGATGATCAGTGTGCAGTTGTGAAAACAGGGAGAGAAGGAGAGCACCGAAGACCGCTATGTTGGCGCTCGCTGTGAGAGACGAAACACAGTCAGAGAGGAGGTGACATTTGGGTGAAATTACTGGAGCATTACTGATGTCCGGTCGTTTGACCGCCGCACCGTAGCCTGTTGTGACCCCACAGCCCAGCCTGCACTCAAATGCAACATGCAGCGCCTGCCAACGTCCCAGCTGCTGCAGAAAAATCTCACAAGCATGCCTTGTCAAGCGGCGCCTTGGGATTGATTGCAACCACGCTATACTTGTGGACGACGGTGTACTGTGAGAAGGTGCTGCAGCCCATGAAGTGGTAGATGTCCTGGCCTTTCGCTTTGAAGCGGACCGTCTGGTCGGGCATCAGGCCTTGTC
Source organism: Basidioascus undulatus (assembly GCA_000826855.1). Lineage (NCBI taxonomy): Eukaryota > Fungi > Basidiomycota > Geminibasidiomycetes > Geminibasidiales > Geminibasidiaceae > Basidioascus > Basidioascus undulatus. The sequence goes on along the minus strand of JTLS01001013.1, from coordinate 4,748 downwards.
CTTGCGTGGCCCGAACGGCGGAGCAGAGATTCGTCTTGCCCGACTTGCACATCTTGCATTGGCGACATTCTATACTCCGTGTACACCGCTCCGTCCACGTCAGGGAATGGGGGGCAAAGCAAGAAAAAACGGCACGCACCCGCTTGGTAAAGAGGAATGACCGGATCGCCTGGTTTCACGTCTGTAACCCCCTTGCCCACACACTCGACCTGAAATCTTGCCTTTGAGTCAGATCCTTTTGCCCCTCCTGGTACACTCAGTGTCACGCACAATACCACCGCCTTCGTGTCCTAGAATCGTGCAGACCTTCAGCGAACAAGAAGCATCTAAATCAGTCGGGTTATACGCACCCAGGATGCATGGAAATCGTCCCTCCGGATCTTGACCGCTCAATGTGAACCAATCTGAGCAGCAAGCGGTCCGTGAGCAATCGACTTGCCGTGTACGAGGACAGACCGTAAACGTGCCAGTGTGACACACGCCTGTGTGCAAGATCTTGATCCGCACCTCGTCGTCCTTGGGGGGTAGAACTTCGACCTCCTCCACGGAAAGGTCCTGAAAACAAGGGAATCCATCAGTATGGATCCGTCCGCTGCTCGTCGCAACATGCAATGCGGACTTTGCCCGCCTCCCACGCGATAGCCGCTTTGCAACGGATGACCTTCACCCACCCCGCCCACATCCATATGAGCGCCTGCTAGATTTGGGTAGTGAGAAACTTACTTGTCCTTCTTTTGACATGTTTCTTCGACTGGAGAGGAGCAGGCTGGCACGCGAAGCCGAGGAGAGGAGACGTCATGCAGTGGGCACGAGGCAGCGAGTCACCCTTTCCAACGAAGTTCGTTCAGTTCATTCTGCAGATTGTTGGACTGAAGGACTTGAGTCAGTTTTATTCTTCAATGACTTATTTTCGGTCCTAGTGGCCCGTGCACTGAACAGGAAATGCGGAGGATGCTTCAAGTACCGGTCGGTTTGGCGGTGGCCCGCTCAGGAAGTTGTCCAGTCACCCTTAAAGACTACACGACACACAGTCCCGCCATCACCACCTATATAACTTGGAAAGTAAGGCCTACCGGACGGTCGGTGGCAAACGACTAGACCTCTCCGTCGCTGGGCATAGGTGATTTTGAGTCAATCTTTAGGGTCTCTTTAGGGGAAAATAGTTGCTGTAAAATAGTGGCTTGTACCTGAAACCTGTTCTCAGACTGCAACCATGCGTCCCCTTTTCCTCGATTTTACAGCCCGGTCTGTCGTACTTAGTAGACGAGGAACAATCCAGTCACAGAAGTGCTTTCTCATTCACATACTTCTGCGCTTCCTCAATGACAAACGATATCGTTAGAATTGGGCGTTACAAGAAAATCAAAGGGCGTTAAGCAAAGGGAGATGGTGCATAGACGATGAGCGGAACAAGGAGGAGAGTCCATTAGTGAAGGTCTGTAAGTTGGGGCCGAACACCTTCGAAGAGCAGCGTTGTTGTCGTCGGACGTAGAGGTGGGCGCAGCGCTGCTGGACGTGCGGTCCGCCGCGCTGAGGTCGCCCTCAGTCAGCATGGTGCCCCTTCCGAACAAGGTGGGAGAAAGAAAGCTCTAAATGGGACCTACATGACCGCGCTCAGCTGTACAGCATCCGACTCGATCGCGGCGGAAACGGCCGACTTCGCAGCAGAGGTAGCTGTGCGAACGTGAGTGATGCTTCAGTAAATCACTACCCGCTCCTTGATTACCCCCATTCAATTTGTAAAATCTAATGTACCTTGAACATAAACACTGCCGGCAGTGCCCGTCGCCACGTTCCAGGCGCTGCTTGCAGCAGACGTCGCGGCCCATCGACGCTCTTGAAGTACGACTTTCCGCCCTCGACGCCGGTCTTCGCGTCGTTCCATAGCGACTGGACATCGTCGAAACCATCTCCGACAGCCGAAGTGGCGTGTTCGAATATTAACTCGACTGTATCAAGGGCAGAACGTGAGACCGCAGGTAGGAAAGCGGCACGCGAGACGTACTGGCACCCGGAGCCGGGGCAGCGCGGGCAAGTCCCAAAGCGAAAATGATCTGATGGCGAAAGTGGTGGTGGAGAGCATTGCAGATATAACTGTGGTAGTAAACTGGGGTGGTGGTGGGTCATGGGAAAGAAGAGGTGAGGCTGCACAGTGCAGCTATTAAATAGCTGACAGGAGGGTGCGAAGGTCGCTTTGAAGAATGTATTTTCAGTCGACCTCCAGCATAATGATGTCACTGCTCCGGTCCCAATATCGACCGCTTCTACAAACAGGAGACCGCCGATGAACATGCGGTGCGTCGCTCAAGCGCGGTAAGGCGGTACAGGCAAGAGGCCCAAAAGGACGCGACCCCAAATCAGCGCCAGCACGAGATGCACAAGCCCATCCGCACGTATGCTCGCGTTACTGCCAGGCTGGGCAGGCTGAGGAGCAGGAGGTGTTGCCGACGGTTGAACTGCTTCTGCATCTGCAGTTCATATGCACGAAGTCGGAGTTGCGCAATGCCGCATGCGCATCGATGTGTCTGCGAGCCCGATGTGGCTGTACAGTGACTATTTCTCGCTTGCAGCTTGCAGCTCCAAACCGTCGTTTCTCGTTTCGGTCGACGCCTCGCTCCTGGGTAATTAATTGTAGTGTGCTCGGTTTAGGAAGGCATCATTTTAGCCTTTCTCGAGATGCACGAAAGTGCAGCCTGCAATGGCAAATACGTACCATGCAGCTCAAGTCTCCTCATTATTGATACCTGTTGATTGCATAGTTGGGCGTTGTAATTTTACAGTGCTCATACGGTAATCAATCGTCGCTCGCTCTCGGGTCTTGCTACAAGATGCCGAGCAAGACGGTCACCAGTTCCGACACGTTTATGCTGTCCTTAGAGATTTGTACTTTTCGCATGTACAAACTAAAACGAGGCACAAAAGTTTCGTCTCCAGCCCGAGTTGGAAGTGGCAGAACGACTCTGACGACTCTGGTGCTTGATTCAAAGGAACTGCTGGTCTGCTGCCGAGGCAGGAGATAGCTGCACCCCCGCCCTGGCTGGTCCCTCGCATGTACGCATGCATAACACCTTGAAGAATTTTTTATCACACTTCGCATTATGATGATACGGTGTCCCCAGCCCTCCGGCAGCTACCGCCCCTGCTATCGTGGGCCTCGCGTCTTGGGTCGGCAAGCTGGCTGTCAGTTATCCGTTGCTTACCGAGCCGATGATATTTTTGTGGTATTCTAATGATGAAGGAAGAGGTGTTCAAACCCAGGCCAAGGCGGAGGCCGACCAGCTCGACCAGCTCATCGAGCTCGAGAGCAAGCGGCTCCGGGACGTTCAGCGCGCCGTGCGTCCTATCTCTCCTCACATACCAGTTCAAAGGACAGTACCCACTTAGAAATACATGCTGTTGAAACATGAGAGCAGCGAGATGGCGAGTCGTATCGCGACCGAGCATATCTTCAGCAGCTGGTATGCGGCGGAGCGCGAGAAGGCGAGGAACTCCCTCACGCCAGAGATCAGGGAGAGCAATCGGGACCGATACGCGTGGAGGGAATGGAGGGGAAGGAGGGGGACGCTGGCGGGAAGTGAACGGGCTCGATGCCGTTCTTGGTGGTTTCACGTTGTCCACATGAAAGAAACGCTGGTCGTGCTGTTGGACCGTTTGCTTTGCCTGCGTCTCTCGCCTCACGGCCTGCTGAAGCACAAAATGCCTGGGAACTGTCATATAACATCTTACATAGCAGAACCTATGCCCGCGCAATGGGATAACGTTGTGTCTGAGCTGAATTGACTGGACGGGACGAGGGAGAGGTTGAAGGGGCGGACAGGCTTCAAGAGCGGGCTGGAGGTGCAGGAGAAGGGCTGAGAGGCAGAACATCCGGTGCTTTATGTAGTTCTTGGGGAATGTGCTGGGCGGGTGTCGTGCTTCAAGTGCGCTCAAATACATCTGGGATACAGGTCGTGCTCTTCCCAGGTGGTGCGCGGACTTCATCCGCTCTGCAACAGAAGCTCAAGGTTGGTTCGCCCTCTTCACTCTGTTCATCTGGCTGATCTCAATCGCGGTTGGGGTCCTCGGGAGGCAGTTCAGCCTTAAAGTCTTGGTCGACAGACATCCCAGGAGTCGCTCTCGCACTTCCCGCAAAGGCTTTGGGGTGTCTCCAGGTGCCTTCTCTAGTGAAAATACTGCAAGTGATTGCTCTCAAGGCATGTGAGAATGTTCACCTAGACATTATTGGCAGCATCTCCCATCCATCGTACCTCAAGGTCCATGACCAAGCAGCGAGTTTCCAGCAGCCCCCACAGCGTCGCAGCATCTGCATGTCCGCCTCCGTCACCGTCTGAAGGGGGCCAAAGCCCGCAAGAAACCCTTTCTTTATCTTGAAGCACGGAAAGTAACCCGAAGCTCCCAGACAGTGCACCGTCGAAACTTTGTTTTCGATTCCCAGCGAGATGACGCGCCGGTATGCAAGGTCACGCACCCTGCAAGGTCACACCCCCCCCCTCCTCATCTTGCATTCCGTCCATCGTCCCTCCCTCTTTGAGACCAACACCGCCGCTGTTTCTTCTCATCAAAAGATAAACAAACTATCCACTGAGCGACGGTCACTCTCCGCCTTACACCCATCCCGAAATGCGTATCCTCCCCCCCGTCCCCCCTCGCGCACTGCAGCCAGTCCTCAGGCAGCATCAACGGCACCTCCACCCCCCCATTTGAAGAATTGTCGACGCCCTCAAAACGCCAAGCGCACCATGTGAACG
>JTLS01001012.1:0-11402 GCA_000826855.1 Basidioascus undulatus | reverse complement strand
GCACAGTTCACAGTAGAGAAGCAACCGAGGCGAGGCAGGTCGCTAGCCCGGCACGCGCGAACTGACGAGCGCCGGCAGCTTGGGCGCGTCGAAACGCAAACCCCCTCGGTCCGCTAGCCCGACTGTTGTCGGTCCGACGACTAGAAGGGTTCGTCACACACCCACATCCACAATCGAATACTCCATATTTCGTATTCCATAGCACTGCACTATACTCTGCACTAACCTCCCCGACTATGCCCCTGTTACTGCCTCGGACATTCACCGCTTCAAGGACCACGCCAGCACAAGCCTGCGTCGGTCCGGCCAGGCGCACGCGAGTTACCCTTGCCTCCGAGTGTTCGCCCAGGGGACACAGCTGAAAAACACCGTACATTGTGTAGCAGTCCCGTTCACGTCAGACAGTATTCTAATATCCGCACACGCTCGATGTCAATCTGCATGTCTATCCCCTGCACCCCTGCAAACCACGCCACGAGCAGAAGAGTGATCTGCAACAATAAACGTCGTGGTTAAAGCTGGCATTCAATCATTTAACTCGAATCCCTCTCCAGAAGGCTTGCAAATGCGCATCCCAACTCTGTAATAAACCACTTTCAGCATAGTGCGCGCAGCATCGACAGACTGCCAGCCATCATACCATACCAGTGCTCAGCGCCCGCGCCTCCCCAGTCCGTCATTCCTCACAAAAATCACTTCAGCAATGGCCACAACCTTGCCCAATATTGTCAATGCGCACTTCCAGCCGTCTGTTGGCAGATGAAGAAGCGAAGAATGGGCCAACGTGAAAGAAAGCCAAAGCAGCGCGATCGACGTTTGAGTTCGTCTTTCTCGCGTGCATGCACGACGCCTCGCACGTGGCTCCGCTTTCCTTGCCCCTTTTATCCGACGCCCTGAGTTTCTGGGACGTCACGCTTCGAGTCTTCTCGACTTCTACCATCTTGTGCCTTCAATATTTGATCTTTTGTGCACAGGACATCGGGCAGGACTGGTTGTGTGCTGTAATGCTCAGTGACGCTCAAGCTGGAACGAAACAGGGCGAATGTGAGAAATATTCAAGACGCAGCCTCAGTTCGGCCAGTCGCGGTGCCGTCCTTGCCTTCGCTACATCACGAACAAAGGAAGTCCGGCTCGGTATTTCTCGGAAATAGTAGAGGAAGCTCTGGATGCTTGCTCTGGAGAAATGTCCATGAATTCTCCCAAGTCGCACGGGACGTGGTGTTGCCCCGAGCGCGGATGAGGACGACTCGACTCGCACAAGATCAACCTATGAGCGGGTTTTTTGCACTGGGCCGCCTCGAGTATCCAACAACCAAGGAAAGGCTCAGCCTATTCTTCGAACTTGTCAGGCATGTGGGGGTCAACAAATACTGCGCTGCGCGAAGCTTCGGCAGACGCAGAGACACTCGGGAGCTCGGGCAACGTTGACTCTATTGCTGGAGCTTCGTTGCGTAACCTTTCATTCAACCCAAGTCTATCGGACTATGAATCAGTTCATTTTTACAGTTCACAGGAATAGTGAACCACATTCAAAGTATTTCAAGACCAGAACATTACCGGCGCTACGACAACTTACGAGAGCCTGTTGCCTTAGCATCCCCTTCCCCTTCCCCTTCCTGCCTTCCCCTTCAACCCTTGCTGTCTTCGACTGATGTTTCCAAAAAATATTTCCCTTATCCTATCAGTTTCTGTGAGACAGAAAGACAGTGTTCCAAGTTCACATTTCCCCTTCTGTCGTAACGGCACATCGCGCTGCTGCTGCTCTTCTTGCGCGGGCAATCCACAACGTGAAGTGAGCACTAGCGAGAAGATGGTAAGAAGTGTGCTGAAATTTCAAGAGTAATTGTAACTTCAGAAGATAAGCTTAACAAATTTCAGTCGAATCAATGTCTTCCCGCGCGAAATTCCAACGGTGTGTGGTTGCTGATGCGCTGGTGAGATGCAGACCATGGCCACTGACGGACAATCAGTTCATCTCAACTGTCGGGGACGCCCTTTTTCCGATCAAGGAAAAAGGAAAGAAAGGTATTCCCATAGCTCACCGATAACATGGCTGCCAGTGGCGGCCATTGACTGTCTGCTCAAGTGTTGGCAGAGGAATCCCAGGCGTGTCCGCAGTTTTCACTCGGAACTGCCTGCACCTTTGACAGGTCAGGGTGAGCCGTGATTTCATCTAACTGTATCCATAAGAGAATGCAGATCTGTGAGGATAAAAGCCCATCCTCACAAGTATCGTGGTGCAGCGATCAGGGCGGGGGTTAATAATCGGGGGGAGGCGGCCGGCTGTCGCCTGACAGCGAAAAAGGCGCGCAGGTTGCGAGGGGCTGTCGCCTCGCCTCTCGCTGCGAGTCGGCGGGACATTTGACCGCGCTTTCAAGCTCCTTCTTCCCCTCCGCCTGTCCCATGTTATTGAGTGTCTTTCTCACTCCTAGACATGAAGCTCTGTATGTTAGATATCTGAAGTATCCCATGTGTCGGCCTAGGACGCACCCCAAGTCGGGCCCAGCTGAATTGAGCTCAGGAAGGGTCGTGTGCGCAGTTTCTCTGGACAGTCCTCTGCACACCAGCTTTTAACATCGTTCGTTTATCGTTCGCAGTCCCCCTTTGTAGCATCACAAGAGGTAAGTTTGAAGACGTCTGCGCTGCTGATCCCTGAGATCCCCTCTTTAAGCTCCTCGGGGCAACTCAGTCGCAGTTTCCTGCGACCTGGCAGCATCCACATCTGGTGGCTCGCCCACACCTCACACCTCATCCGCTCCAACCTACCCCCTGCATTTACCCTCCTCAACATTTTTTTCACTTACACGGTCCTGGTATCATACTATTGATGCGTTACATAAGCAATGATGTGAGCGGTGCCACGTCGCAAAGCTGCTGGAGCGCGACGACCGGTTCGTCCTGACCATCGTGCCCTGACGCTCTTCGTCCCACCTACATCCATCGCCCCGCACTTTCACTTTTACTATGGACGAATCGGATTACGAACCGAAACTGTCTTCATCTGCTTCCTCTGTTGTAACGGCAGCGGAGGAGGAGAAGGCGCGCGAGGCAGAGCGCGCCTTCCTCTGGCGATTGGATATCTGCTTGATGTGAGTCCCTTCCTCCCACTCGGCTGGTATCGGCGGATAGAGTCTCTTGCTGAGTTTGTATAAAATAGTACGTGGGCATGGCTAGCGTACCTCATCAAGCAAATCGACTCATCCAACTACAAGACTGCTTTCGCGTCTGGGATGAAGGAAGAGGTTCAGAAGCATCAACAGTCTATTGATGCTGATTTATTGATGCTGATTTATTGATGCTGACTTGCCAACCTAGTTGAATCTCACGGGGTAAGCTACTGCGAAACTTCGAAGCTGGGCAGCCCTGACTCCTGCTTCGACGACAGGAATGAGCTGAACTACATGGACACAACCTACCGCGTCGGTGCGTGAGCCCACGTTCGCGGAATGCTGGATCTCCTGCTGATAAGAGCACCATAGGCTACGCGGTCTTCCTGATCCCATCCCAACTAGTCATGACGCGGGTTCGGCCCTCGTACTGGCTACCAGGGCTCGAGCTGTTTTGGGGTCTGATGACTTCGCCGACATGAACCATTGGGGCCCGGCGCTGCTCCGCATCCTCGAGCGCAACAACCTCCCCTGCGAGCCGAAGAGCGACGTCATGCTCTCCGCACTGCCCGATCCGGACGGCGAGGACGAGGAGGAGGAGGAAGAGGAGGCGGAGCCGCCGCGGAAGCAAAAGAAGTCGACCTTGCCCGACGACGACGACGTGAAGGAGGTCGCGAAGGAGTTCGAGCACCCGCGCGCGCTCAAGGAGCTCGCGGAGGTCGTTCCGGGCGAGTTTGAGGGCCGAGGCTGGGATATCAGTAAATGGCCCAAGGCGTGGATCGACAAGGAGCACAAGAAGGACGAGAAAATCATGAACGGGGACTTCGACTTTTGATGATGAAGAAGCAGTGTTCATTCCCCTCTGTACTTTTCCACTTGATATAGAATGTAGACTTGTACGATAATAACTTTGATCTTACGCTGTAATGTGCATGCGCAATTTGCGTCTGCCGGCAAGAGTCTGCGACAAATGTTCCCGGCCTTAGTGTCTAAACTCGAAACACCACGATCGTGCAGGATTTCACGGATCATAGTCGCCGCAGCTTGGGATAGCAGACAGCGAGCATGCATCTCGAATGATAGATCAAGCCGCTGCACCGCCGCACTTCAGAAGACTGCGCAGGGATCAATGTCATCTACCAACCGCCTTTCTATCCGGCCCATACGGCCCGTATACTCCCTCCTCATAAGCTCCCCCATCATGCGTCCACGTCCACGCCCCGCCGGCCTGCGACGTCCCATGGCCCGGCCGCGCGGGCGACCGACGCACCGCGTACCCGGGGGACGGCGAGCGGCTTCCGGCAGGGGGCAAGGGCGGTGGGAGTCCGAACACGCGCTCGGCCTCCTCCAGCGTGTGCAGGAGGAGCGTCGCCGCTGGGGGGACCTCGATGCCGCCCGTAAGGATCTCCTTCGCTGTGATGCCGGGCTTGTTGTAGAAGCGACTGATCGTGAGAAGAAGGGGGGAGAATTTCAGAAGGAAACGTAGGTGGATGGAGGAGGGTTGTAGGTGACGCACGCATTCTCGTCAGACCGCTCCAGAATGATGTTCCCGTCAAAGCTAGCTTGGGCGTAGAATCCTGGAAGTAATGCGAACCAGCAATCTTAGTTCAACTATCCACTCTTTTGAACTCGATCAGGCTCAAGACAAGGGGAAACTGACCACGCGACTTTGTGTAGGCGAAGACTGACATCGCGCCCGACACCGGATCAAGCATGCCCGAGGCTCCGAGGGGGCCTGCAGCTGCGGGAAATTTTCAGTACAGAATCTTGGGTTTTCTTATATCTTCAACATACCGATGGACAGCTCGCCAACGAGAGAGACGCGCGGGCGGGTGAACGCGAGCAGCGCATCGCGAGTACGTAGCACCAGGACGACGCTAATCGAGCACATGAGTCAGCTTGATGTGATTTGGGTTAAAGAATATCTGAAGTACACACTCGATCACATCGAGTCCCGCGCCTAGACCGATGCCGACCGTAGTGAGTAGAAGGCCGCTGGGCGCTGACCAGCCGCCCTCAGGACGACGAGCCAGAACGACGCCGGCGCCGCCAGAGCCTCCGCCAAGACTGAGGGACGGGAATGGGTGCTCAGACATAAGTTGACGAGATCAGGATAACAATGACGCACCCCCAGCCGACGCGGAAGTTCGAAAAAATCACGACACCATGAGCTTGTGCGAGAACCTGAAGAGCGGAGAGGAGTCAGTACTTCATGAGCAGGTACAACAACAGTTCAACGCGCCTCGTGAGGAATTTTTTTGGTGCGCGAAGTCTGCGCGGTGACCTGTTCGGAGTGCGAGAGTCAGCGGGCAGCTTTCATGACCCGAGGTCAGTACCTCCGGTACGTACATTCTTATTCACTTCCTGATTCAAGTTATCAGGAACCTCGATGCCGTCGTCTGTATATCCAGAAATTTAGCCTTCGATCCAGGTCCCACAGTCCAATGCACTCACGCGTGAACGTCCGCAAGATCCTCGCAGCCTTCTCCGCCTCGCTGCCCAAGTCCATCGGCCACACCTCACTCGCCCCGAGCTTCACAGCGCCCATATTCAGCACCTGCCCGACCTTTCCCAGGCCTCTCCATCCGGAATCGAAGCCCTATCACCCAAAGTCTCAGGTCAGCCAGCGTCATGCTCCCTCGAAAAGCGCAGCGGCAACCCACCTCTTTCGCTTTCCCAGCACCGACCTTCACAGACCCCATACCTTCCCTCCAGGTATCTTCTTTCCCCAGGCGTGACAGCCAGTTATCTGAGTTCGACTTGCCCCATCCCCGGGATTTCGATAGCTCGTCGAACGATCCCGGGGTCGACGGGCGGGTCTGCGGATGACGCGGTGGGGGAGGGTGGAGACAGAGAGGCGTTGAGGCGGGAGCATGGAGAGGAGGCGTCCGTCGAGGGGGAGGTTGTGGTAATAGTGGAGCGTTGAACGGCGGCGGAGGGGACAAGGGCGCGTAAGCTGCAGGCGACGTCGGGGCCGACGATCCCTGCGCGGGTGTGGGCGTCCATTGCCCTGGCGGTTGCGCTGCGTATGTGCGCTGGGAAGCCATGAGCTTCAGATTCTATGCGTTATGCGGTCAGAGAGCTATGTGGAACTGTCCAAGATGCATAATGCAGGCGGCTCGGCCTCGACGAGGCGTGCGGGATCAAGCCGATCCTTCCTTCCATTCAGTGACACTAGAAACTGCCTGGCTTGGCACACGTGACTTTATCTTCCACCTTCCGCAGTCGTTTCACGGAAGGGCGAGTATTGCTGAAAATCTGGGTAGCTTTCTTGTAGAAATGGGTATGCAACCGTTACCAGACGGTCATGAAAAGCGAATATCAGGGTATCATATTGCACTGCAGCTGCAGGTCGTGTCACTAGCGCTGACTGCACCGGCTTTCAGTCAAGCGACCAGTCAACCCAGCTGCTAATCACAACGGCATCCTGCCTACAACCTAATGAACGTAAAAAGTAGCCGAAATATTATGCGGCGTTGACACTGACGTCTAGTAGTAGAGCAAGCATGGCAGCAGAGGTCGCCCGCTCCAAACGTGCGCCTTGAGCCTCTCGGACCTGTCGATGGGGCGTAAAACAGCTGTTCAGCAAGGCTTATTTTTCACCTTTGTTGTACCTGTGCGCTTCCCTCGTTGCTCGTCCCTTGTTCGCGTGCTCGGTTCGTTGTGGGATGGCATGCCGGGCTTGCGGAACGCCAAGTGTCAGCAGGGTTTTCACGTCCAAACACCACCTGGCCTGAATACTTATATAATGCAAGGTGAAATATCTGTTCCCCCTCTCTTTTACCAACCGCCGTCACCGTCCACATCCGCCCTCAAGATGTCTGCATCCCCCTTCAGTCCCGCCACGACTGTCTCTCGCTATCTTCTCGCACCTACTCTTCCACAAATATGAGCCCTCCCTCTTCGCCTTTTCTGGCATCCTTATCTTTGGCACCGCGGTTCATGCAGCCATCCTCATCACCCACACCCAAATCACTCTTCTTTCGGCCACCGTTCTAAACCTGAAGGCCGCAGCCCTCTACCTCGCCTCCCTCTCAGCAAGCATTATCGCTTACCGATTCTCGCCGTTCCATCCAACGGCCGCCTACCCAGGCCCCCGGCTGGCCCGAATCACAGGCCGGTGACACTTCCGAGCGACGCTCTCGGGCAAGAGGCACCACGTCCTCACGCGACTGCACAAGCGCTATGTGGCCGCGGTGCGGATCGGTGCGTCGTCGATTGTGCGCTGTGGATGCCGATGCGACCAAAGTGGTCTACTCCAACCGCTGGGACAAGTCCAAGTGTAGGTCTAGACAACTGCGTTACGGGCGCGTCATCACCTTGCTGATGTAGCCAAATGGCAGTCTACAACATGTTACGCGTCGATTCGAATGGTCACAACTTGTCGACGGAGCCCGACCATGGCACGTATGCGCAGCGTCGCACAGTCTGGAACAAAGGTAAACGGAACCGTTTCCAAAATCGTAGCGATGCCCCTAACGTCTGACTACCTCTACAGCGTTTACGTCCTCCGCTCTGGCCGAATACGTACCTATGCAGCTGCGCCGAGTGCAGCAGCTTTTGGATCTGCTGGAACAGCAGAGGACCGCGTCGGCTGCCGGCATCGTTGACATTGGGCACGCTTTCAAGTGCTTTGCATATGACATCGCTGCGGATCTTGCTTTTGGAGGTGGCTCTGAGCTGATGAAAGAGGGTCCGTATATTTCCAACCCTTCCACCCGCGTAATATCGTAAAGGAGGCATGGTATCGTTAGGAGATAACAAAGGTCGTCTCGACGATCTTGAACGAGGGCTGAATTTGGGTACAGATCCTTGTTTTTGGAATGTCTGGTGCAGGTTTGGCTTGTCCCCACGACCTTCCCCACAGTCAACGCCATCGGCCAGCTTCCGTGGCTCACTTGGGCGCTGCAGGCGCTGCCTCAAGGTGACAACGGCGTGACCCGGCTGCTGAGGAACTGCCAGGCGCATGTTGAAGAACAAGAAACAGCTGGGCGTGCCCCGTGACCTGTTCTACTGGCTGGCAAGTCTTACATTCCTTTCGAGTTCTGTTGGCAGCTCCCCATTGTTGATTTTGTCTCGCTGGGCAGCTACAAGAAGACGACAGCAGTGGGTTGCGCCTTACGACGGGCGACGCCGTCAAAGACGGGTTTGTCGCTGTTGCAGCGGACGTCTTGGATCGATTTGGGTTTCTTACCTGAAGATGGAATTCTTCTCACACGTACAGGCTATACATAGAATGTTGAACAGGATCCGGCACAACGTAACCCGCCACTCCATCGCAATCTTCTATCCTGACCTTTTTGGGGCCTTTCGGACAGCTACGTCCTGGGCGCCTTGCCTTGGTTTATGCTCTGAAACCGTGGCAAAAGCCATCCGAACTCACTGCAGCCATTCTCTTCCCAGGTCTCTCGTGGCCCACCCCGCCGAGCTACTTCTTCTCCGTTCAGAACTGGAGAAGCTCCCCGAACACCAAATCGGCATTCCGTCCGTACAAGACTTGAGCCGGCTGCCCGCGCTCGATCAATGGGCTCGCTGCCGATCAAGCTGACGGCCCGGAAGTGACCACTTGCTCCCCGGGTTCTGTTCTGAACATTGCGTCCCCTTTGTATATGTTTTTAGTGTTTTCAGTGTGATTATATTAAATATAGACATGAACCTTATGAGCTTGTGTCACGCTTGGTACGAGCTGCTTGTCGGTGGGTGGTCGTGCTCAAGAGACACTCGACTGAAAGTATCTGCCAACGTCGATACCCACCCTCGCTTTGTGGCGACTCCGAAACAGAGCGACCCTTATTCCTGCTTTTGAAAATCTGAACCGGCGAAGAAACCTTGCTCAAGTAATAATGGGATGCAAATGAGAACGAGAACATTTCTGTCAGTCAGGGTCGGCACGTCCTCGATGATGCGTCCTTTGAATTTTTTCTCGCCTGAGAAAATACGACCACTGTCAATATCACTTTCGCCTGCAGACCGCGTGGTGAAAATCATCATCCGCAAAACAAGAAAATATGTGAAAAGGAGTTGGCTGCAAGCAGCAGCCTACACGTGCACTAACAAATTTTGAATGAAACCAGGGCCAGTCTTGAAAGGTTGGCCGATACTAGTTTGAAGTAGGTACAGCGCGCGGCAGAGTCTCCGGCCCCGGCGGCGGCACCCTGGCATCGTTCTCAACTTGCGTCCCACTGCGTTCAGCGTCCGCTGCTCCTTTATTCCTCCTCGCCACCGCCAACGACGCCGACGGCGCCGCGCACGACAACAACTAGCTCACCTCCGCTCGCGCAGAGGACTCAATCCTCCCCGCGCCGTTGCCTCTCAACAAGCATGACCAGCGCAGGCACACCAGTCTCAGAATCGAATCCGTCTTCCCCCCTCCCCCTGCTTCGCCTTCGCCTTCCCCTCCTCGACCTCCCCGGCAGCGGCCCCGAGAGCGCCTGCGCGGCCGCGCCTTGACTTGATCATAGGCGCATACCCTTCGGACCTAGTTTTTTTTTCGCATTCTCTTTGGACTCTCGTCGTAGACGCTAGATAGGATGGCAAAGACTACGGGTCCTCAGAGAAAGGCGGTCGGGGGCCAGGGTGAGTCGCTCCTTCCTGCTGGGCTTAGGTTTGGGGGATGAGTGTTTTGGACGAGAGGTATTGGTGGTTGGGGGTATGGTGGACTGCGTCCTGAGGTGTACTCTAGATGAGCAGGAAGCTCGGGCGGCAGCAGTACGTTCCCTCCTTGATTTCTTGCGCTGACACTACTTTCTCCGTTGCTGGCAGCCTCGTTCCCCTTCTCTTTCGGAAACAACAACGCCAGTCGCTCTCGCTCAACCACTCCCGTATCCTTCCGCACGCCCTCCCACTCCCCCGTACCGAGCTCGGCTCCCAAGCCCAAGCCGAGCACGTCCTCGAACTCCTGCTCGCACTCTCACACCCACTCGCACTCGCACTCCCACCCGCAATCGCACGCCTCCAGTTCTCATTCTCACTCTCACTTCCATTCGCACTCCTATATAAAGTCATATTCGACCCCGCGCCCATCTCCCTCGCCCGCTCCCCAGCCTTCCGCCTCTACCTCCGCCTCCGCCCTTATCGCTTCCACCCTCAGCGGGCTATCCACCTCCAAGCCCAAACTGAAGCCCCGCCCCGTTTCTAAGCCCATCGCAACGCCTGCACCCGCACCTGCACCCGCACCGGCGCCCGCGCCCGCGCCCGTGCCCGTGCCCAGCCCGCGCAAGCCGCTGCCGGCGATAGTCGACCTCGACTCGGACCTAGACGACGACATCTGTCCCGTCTGCGTGGGCGCATGCACCTGCGGCAAGGGCAGCGTCGCGCGGCCCATCAGCCTCAGCCCTTCCCCTTCCCCTCCCCCTCCGTCAAATATCCCGCGCCCGCCCGCTTCGCCCGCTCCGTCTGCTGTTGCCGCACAGACACCCAAGAAGGGCGCGGGCAAGTTCCTCGTCAAGCTCAAGCTGCCGCCGCGCCCGTCGCCGGCGCCCGTCGTCGAGATCGATGACAGCAGCAGCAGCAGGAGTTCAAGCGAGGACGAGCCGCTTGCGATCGCCGTCCGCTCGCTCATCTCCAGTCCCGGCGCCGACAGCTCGTCCCTGTCCGACTTGCCGGAGGACGACCCCGCGATCGCCTCGTCCAGTTCATCCTCCAGCTCTTCCGACTCCTGCGATGACGACCTCGCCCTCCTCCCCAGCCGTCTCCCCACTCCTACATCCGCCAAGAAGAAGCGCGACCGAAATCCCAAGCCCTCCGCATCCACCTCCTCCCCCATTAAAGACACCAAGCCCAGTTCTCCCTCCAAAGCGAAAGCGACCCTCCCCGCCGCGCCATCCGCGCGCCCGCCCATATCGCGATCGCGCGCGCACACCTCCTCGAGCACCTCATCCTCCTCGTCCGACGCGGACGGTATTTCCGGCGGCTCGGGAAAGTACAACTCGGAGGACCTCGAGCGCTTGCTCGCGTCGGACGACAGCGACCCGGAGGCGGAGGAGGAGGCGCACCTCGCGCGCGAGTTCCAGCGCGAGGTCGAGCGCGAGATGAAGCGCGAGAAGCAAATGCTGTTTGGGAGCGAGGGCGGGGGAGCGGAGCACGAGCATGAACAGCAGTGGACGGGGATCGAGGAAGAGGACGGGTATGTGCGCAGTGGCGAGGAGGACGATGGGGAGGAGGAAGAGGATCAGGAGGAGGAAGATGAGGACGACGAGCCGGTTGAAACGCCTACGACGACGGCGGCGACGGTTAGTCTTGATTTGTTCTGATTGAAATGAGGGAGAGGAGGTGATACTAACGTGTGGGGGAACA
>JTLS01001011.1:0-11419 GCA_000826855.1 Basidioascus undulatus | reverse complement strand
TACGACAACGACGACGACGACACCGAACCGACGCGACACTCCCCTCTCCCTCCCTTCTCCCTCCCTTCTCCCTCCTTCCCCGAACTGACAACTCAACCCACACAGGCTTCGACATGACTACCCAGCAAAAGCCGTCGCTCATGACGCTGATGAAGATCGCCGCGGACGCCGACTTCCGCGCGGCGTCGCAGCGCGTGTTTGATGAGCTCAAGAAGGCAGGGATTGAATTGGACCCGAGGAGGGCGATGGAGATGATGATGGGCCAGGGAAAGAAGTGAAGGGGGGTGCTGGGAGGGAGGGAGGGGCATGGATGAGTGAGCACGCATTTGGCCGTTGGCGGTAGATTCGGACTTCGTTTTCTCGAGGCAGCACTCACCCTGTCGTCGTATCGATCTTCAACCCTATCTCACGTATCGATCGACCCCCCGCATTCGTCGGCGCAAGAAGGTGCTCATAGACTGGCGGTCCCTCCCTGGCGTGCGTCGGCCAGGATGGCTCTTTCGAGAACCCCCCCCCCCCAACAACCTTCCTGTCTTTCGACACTTCAAACCATCGCTCGCAGTCTTCGGCCTAGATGCGCATCTATCAACTCGCACCATTTACCGCTCGGCCTTAATATGCATCTATCAGCGCGCACCACTCACCTTTTAGCTTCCCTCGCCCTCACGCTTCGAGCGTGAACTCACATCAGACTGTCCACCTACCCGATGAACGCTTCTCACCGTATTGTGTCTTCTGGGGACCCCACAGAGCGCATTCCGGGAGGCAGCCTCATCCTTTGCCGTTTCCTCGGGTGAGTGATCAGGGACCGGTCGCTTAGGTACTCCGATTGTGGCTCCGTCTCCGGATGATAGCGAGGGCCTGACCCACTCGGACATTCTTGTTCGCCCTCTACCTGGATCGACACCTCGACGTCTTCGCGTGCGCTCGGAACGTGCGGCAAGCTCGATCGGTTCTTCGCTCTTTTCCTTTATGGGCCTCGCGGCTGCGAGAGAATACTCGTTGAGAATACTCGTTGAGGCGTCGGTGATGCGCGTGAGTGGCGAGGGGTGGCAGAAGGCGTCGAGAGAGTCTGGGGCGTGGGCTCGCTTGCGCAACGAAGTTCGAACGCTCCGCGCAGCAGTTCGTTGAGTCCACATCAAACCAGTCCGACCGTGGTGTATGTTGTACGTTGAAACGTGTAAAAGACGTGCAGCATGTCGGACTGCGCTTGAAGAACACTCACTCTGTCCTTGATTTTGAGAGATTGCCACGTGGCGTACCCAAACGTGGACCGTCTTTGCTCTAAAACCGATTGCCGGGAATTGGTAAGCCACTTTGACGGGAACGAGACCATTTATGCGAGTACATCCATTTTATGGTTGTTCTTGAACGTTTCGCAAGAGATACAGGCATTCACGCTTTCAAGTATGTGCAGGGCGACTTGCTCCTCGACAGCGTACCCGCTGCTTCCTCTCGCGGGTATCACAGTCAGGGCGGTTCACCCGGAGGCCAGACCTAGAGGTTTCAAATGATCTTGAGGAGGGCTGCACACGTTTTAGATGGAAGTCCAGCGCGACCGAACACTTTTCCATTGTGCTGTCTGCGGCGCGGGCCCTCGGTACAACGTATCGCATGGTGGCTGCCTCCTCTGCATGGTCTTGTAAATTTTCAGAATTATTTTTGTTCACGTGGAATTCCAGATTTGAGAGACCAGTCGCAGAGGACCTCAAGCACCGCGTTGCACGATGCCCTTCATGCCAGCTTTGTGCAAACAAAGGACAATCACCCACGATCTGAGTTATTTCGTTACGATCACATTCGTTACATAGGGCTACGTATCAACTCTCAAACGATGCCGGCCCGGGAGAAAGGGCCTCGATGGCCCGACGGAATCAGCCGATGACCCCAAAGGTGATGTCCTTGTCCTTGTTCTCCTTGGAAACGACGTTGCCAGCGTAGGCCCACTATCATTAAAAGGCACTATTGTGAGCCTCACGCCGGAATGCGAGAGACCTCGACGGCTCGTACGCAAGCAGTGCAGCTAGTGAGGAGAGCTCTGCCTCGCTCAGGGACACCCCGTAGTAGGCGCTCAGGTACTGTAGGGCAAGTCTCGCAGCGGCCTTACGGTGGGGTAGCCTGGCCAGCTCGCTCGGAGCCACTGCACCCAAGGTCCGCGAGGAGATGACGGCCCGCTATACGGGCCCGTATGATATCCAGATGCCCCCTACGCGCATCTGCCACTCCGCGCTGCCATCTGGATCTGTAAGTATGCGCAACGAATCCGAACCAAGGAGTGTGTCATGGCTCACGTTTATCAACCCGCCGTCGTCCTGGCGGAAGAACTTGCCCGACTTGGCAAAGTAGATATCATAGCTGGAGATGGAAAGGACGCGATAAGAGCTTTCAGAGTGCAAGAGGAAGAAGAAAGCGAGAGCGAAAGTTTGAACGAACTGTACCGATGGTCCAGCCAATCTTGATGTCCAGCTTGTGGTGCTGGTGGAACCAGTCGACGTCACGCTCGCCGTCCCAGGCATAGTCGTGCTTGACATGGCAGATGACGACGACGTTGAAGCTCGGGTAGGTCTTGCGAAGCTCGTCGATCGCAGTCTTGGTCCAGTTTTCGCGTTTCTGAGTGCTATCCACCCGAAAGAACCTCAGATTCTGCGTCTGCCTTCATTACAACCCAAAAAAGACGCACCTGGTTGTCCTTCTCGATACCATCAATGATGCGGTCGGCAATCTCCACAGCGATAAAGAAGCCCTCTAGGAATGGGACCGGTTCTCGGCGAGCCTGCATGAAAGGGCTTGTTGAGTGGGGAGGGAATAGTGGAGGATATTCAACGAGCTACAAAACATGAAGCATGCGCACCTCGAGGCCAGTTTCGCAGGCAGGCGAGGATGCCGGGGCGGCGGTGGTAAAGCCAACAAGGCAGCGAAAGCAACGAGAGCAGCAGAAACGGTGGTGGAGAGCTTCATTGTAGTTATGGGGGTATGAGAGTTGAGCGTGCAAAAGTCGACAGCGATAGAGAACTGGGGGGGGAAAGCACTGCTGGCCGGTGGGGTTTATATATTGTTCTTGGGCAGTGCCTGCATGCGTCCTAGTTATGATGACTGTCGATGGAGCATGACCTTTCTCACCCTGTCCGGAACTAAAAAGCATCAGCGAAGGTCTCCCGGTACTCCTAAAGATGGGAGGGACCGTCTTGCAGCATTGTACCTGCAAAGGTGGCAGTGTCCACGGACGGAACCGGTCTCGAAGGAGTCAGTGCGCCCAAAGGCTGTATAAGTTCCGGCAGTGTGTTCCGGACCGCGCCAGAACACAAGCAAGCGCGTAAATCATGAGCGAAAGATCTCAGTTGGGCCATGATGCGCTCACCGCCATACAAACGATCAAGAAGAGCTTAATCGCGGCGTTGCACAGCCGGGCTCCAGACCGCGACATGCATAATCGTTCCTTCGACTCCGTATGCTCGACGCAACGGAACATAACTACCAAAACAAGATGAACCATCTCTTAGTTAAAGCACGCACATTGGAGCCGTTTTCACTGATTCCGAGGGGCTTCGCAGGCTTGCTTGTCCTGTGCCAACCGGAACAGAACGACCAGCTCGCGAGACCAAGCCCGTGGGGTCATGACCCTCTCCTGGCGGGCATGCTGACGTTCCTTATGAGCCTTCCAAGATTACAAAGTTTCATTGTCCACGCCGGCATCATTAGACTCACCAACTCGTAATCATTGCATCCCAAGTCTGTATTGGTACCCGACGAACCTGACATCCTGAAGGTAATTGGCCTGGATAATTAGTCAAATGTTGGGGAATAGTTGCCATCTTACGAATTCGAGAACGCCGATAACCCCTGGGCACAATGACCGCACGTCTGCACAAATTCCCGACCTTGGAACAATGGAGGGTTCCGGGGTGGGTAATGTCAGGATTTGGTGCTAGAAATCATTTGACCGATATGGAGGCCGAAAGGCTCTTTGCTACCGCTTCGTGGGGGCAGCTTGACTCCAGGAGGTGACCGCGAGTCAATCACTTTGGTTTCGCACGTTTGCTCTTACTCTTCACGCCTCGCAAGAATGGTCACCATGCTTAATGTCTGGACACTGATTGAACCAGTTGAATGGAATCAGTGCATAGGGCTGACGTCCCGGAGCGCCAGAGCGGTAATGGGGTCGGGGAAGGGCTTGGGCGACGGTGCCTCAGGGGGAGGTGCTTATCATGATGGGCATCATGCAACCAGCTTATGGATCTAGTCTGAAAGGCCTTGTGTGGTGGCCCACATTTCTCAGGTAGGGAATGAACGTGTGTGGCAACTGTAGGCAAGCTATGAGGTTGTCCTGTTGTGGAAACCTGCGACGACTGATGTGCCTAGTACTTACTTCCAAACCTGTGGAGGAGCGCCGGCGCTGGAGGCTGTCACATCTCATCTTTGCACTGTGTCAATCTGATCAGAAGAGCGTAGGGCACTGGTGATTAAATTGGTACTACATGGACTCGCTTAAAAACGCTTTGCTTGAAAGGCCAAGGTTGGGAACCTGCGGCTTGCCGCGCAACGGTTCTGAAGTGGGAAGGTCCAACGAGGAAGGACCGCGCTGTCTGTTCGATATTTTTCTCAGCGAAGTGCCACCCAGTCACTACAGGCCTTCGCGAGAACGCTAACAATTGCACAGCCTCCCCGTACCGTCGTTTGTCCCCCGAACCTTGGACACCACAGAATACCTACAGAATGGTCCTTCAGCAACTCCTCCCTGCGATCCACGGGCTCATCATAACCGAAGCTGGCGCACTCTCGCACCCACTCGCCTACACTAGAAATTCTGCCACCCTCGCTTCCCTCTGCCTGGTGTCGCGCTCCGTTAACGCGGTGGCATAGGGCCTGCTCTATTCGTCCATCACCCTCTCAACCCCCAAGCAGATCTCGAGGCTCGCAGACACCGCCGAATCCAACCCACGACTACTCGCTCTGAACCGCTCGCTTCTCACATCCTACGCCCCGTCTCCTGATCTTTTTTCGAGGATGCAGAACTTGCGGAGCCTCTACATTGATTCAGTACCGCCTCACATCTACGGCCCTTCGCTCGTTCTGGAAGAGTGTTCGATGCCGTACCATGAACTTTCCAGGCTCTCATAGATGCCATGGAAGACACCCAAACGCCTTGCGCTGTGGGAGGTCTCTTTCGAGCTGGCAGGCGAGGTGGACATGCTGCTCTCAATGCCTTGCTTGACTCATCTCGCTATCCAAATTGACGCTCATCATGACGCGCAATACCTGAACGGCTTCTCGCGGTTCGTGGCCAGCGCGCGCGGACGCTGCGCAAGCTCATCCTCAGCTTCGTGTCAACGATGCACACAATGCGCTCGCACGCAATGGCGAGACGGATTTCCCCCTTGGATAATAAACGCGTTACATGATTTTTTCCAAGTCAAGGTACACTTCATGGCGCGTACGCCGCGACTTTCCGTCGATCGTATCATCATGGAACGCTGTGGGAGCTGGGAGAGTAGGTAGGTGGATGTGGGTCCCTTTCGTCGAGTGGGACGCTTCCGGCTCACTTTCTGTTTTTTAAGCAATTGTGAAAAGCTGAAGCATAGGGAGCATGGATTCCTTTGATGAATCGCGGCCGTGTGACTGAACCCACGGCACTCTCCCTATCGCCTATTGACATGCTCCTCCTGCTCGCCAAACATGAACCCTCGACCTATCTAACATGTAAAGACCCAGGAACAACGGCCGTCTTGCAATCCCTATAGTACGCAATGGGATCGGAACGCTGATCGCGTCAGTGAATTATGTAGGCGAACGGTCTTGAGCAGCAGGGGTGCCTCCTGCTTGTGCTCCTGTGTGGAGCGCGTGTACTTCTGTGATCACAAAACATCTCTAGTCGTTCGTTCCTGGCTCGCCAAAGTAAACCTAACGTAACAGGCCAACACCAACTTCATTTTCCGAAGTCCATACAAACTTCGCGGCTCGTGGTGGCGACCACAATGTGAGGAGTGCCACCCCGCTTTGGCTCGAAAGAAAAGCAATGCCTCCAGCACTTTCCTGCCCTATTTTATGGGACACTACGGCTCAAATCGCACATCCTTTGGGGAGAGCACCTGCACCACCTCCGGGTGTGCACCCGTAGCGCCCGGCCGTCCAGCCACACTACGCCGCTCTAGCTAATTGGCCTTTATTGCCCCTATCAAGCACTCCCCTCCTTCACAGGTCGTGTGACAAAGCTCGGACATATTTGCGACTAATTCTGTACAGCTAACCATAGCAACTCCGCGGTGACGCTCACGCTTTGTAGTTCTGCCGATAATCGCGGCGGGGTCGAGCTCGAGCTCGACGACTCACACAGCGTTCCTTTCTCCGACTTCCTCTCACTCCAGTAACGACATTGACGACATTGACGATATTTACAACCTTAAGAGCCTTTGACCACTCTCCAACACTCTTGAATAAGGGATGGAATGATGGTTTCCTTTAGGCGAGCCTTCGAACTGTTAATACGTGAGCGCCGTCGCGCTCGCACGACTTACACATCTATCTGCCCACAGTCCGCCTGCCCTGCTAACGCCCTTCGACTTCGATCGCCTCGAAAGAGAGCTTCTTGCCCTGATTCGCGCCCAGCGCGTTCGGCGACGGGGCTCGGAGGATACGCTTTGCGTAACAGAGGCGGGTCGAAAGAAATGCTTGGACGGTGCGAGTTACATTACCTTTCAACCATGCGTCACCTCATGCTGAACTCGAAACACCCGTGCTGAAGACCCTGAAAGTCTGGCCTGGCAAGCCCTACAGGACAGACTTCTCTCGTCTTTTCGGGATGAGCTCTCTCGACTCCACGCCTTCCTGTCCGTGCAGCTGGACAGTGCCGAAACTCGTTCTCGTCTCCTCGCGTCGCGACTATCGAGTTGTCTCCAAGAGAACGTACGGTATCCTTTGCACGTTGATTGAGGAGTTCGTGTGCTTATGGCGTCCCGCAACAGTTCTCTCGCCCGCGGCCATGTCGAGGCGAAGTCACTGTCCTGGACATGATCTTTGCGAGGCTCTTCCGCAGACGAGCAGAGGGGGAGGGGTCAGAAAATCTCGTCCCTGAGGGAAAAGCGGAAATGGATCGAGTTCGCATACAACAGATCCGAGCTCGCAGGCTGCGACGCGAATGCATGGAGCATTATCGGATTCTGCTTGAGCTCCAGGACTTTGAAGTGAGTCCACAGTCGTTTCAGCAGCTGATCGGGTTACGCTTTCTGAACTTGCTCAACAGATTCGAGCACGCCGTAGCCTCGGGCTCCTCCTCCAGAAGATCGTCGGTACCTGTCCGGTCAGTGCCGAGTCTCAACTTCCTTCTAAGGACTCACATCCAACCTCGGCCAGCTTCACAGGCGGACCTCTCCGCAGCGTGTCAGGAGGGGTTACGGGACAGTCTGACCTTCTCATCCCGAGTTTCTGAGCTGTTATCGGGTACGTATGGTTTCACAACTACGCTTTAGCCCAAGCGCTCAGGTCACCGTGCCGCCAGATACGGAGCGAGCATACGCAAAGGCTTTTGCACCTAGCAGCTCTTCAGCAGCCCGACACGACCTGAGGAGGGTACACCGAAGCACATATCGTACGTTGTTTTGAGACGGCCGGCCGCTGTAGACGAGACTGATGCCCGTCATAGACGAAAGCATGTTGGTGATCGGTCTCTCCCTCGGACTCTCCCTTGCAGCTCTTGTGTCCGGCTGTATCAACTGTGAGCGTCACGAATGCTGGTTCCGACCTGAGTTGTGTTAATAATTTCAACATCACAACAGCTACCCTTCCCTACAACCGATCCCGCATCCCTTCGCACGCAGCGCTGCTCCAAGTCTACGGCGTCTGCGCTCTCCCAGTCCTGTCCGCTCTCTTCTTCTGCATCAACATGGCACTTTGGGAAAAGTTCAAGATCGACTGGAAGACTCGTTTTGGACTGTGTGTCTTGCGAGCTTTTTCGCCTAGCCCGGCTATTGAAAACTCTCACTGCAGGGATACAACGACTTCGCACGATCTGCGCCAACTCGCCGTTATCCCCGCCTTGTTAACGCTTCTTCTTGCCATTGTAAGCATAGCGTTTCACTCCACATTTTGAAAGTCTTGCTGAAGGTACACTGTACAGGCCTTCTATCTATCGTTCTCCTTGACTTGGTCTAGCAGTCAGTCTCCACTCCCCTTGGAGGGCTCAAATTATCTTGACGACGTTCGCAGAAATCTCTCCCACACTTTGGCCTACACTGTGGGCCGTCTCGGTCGTTATAATCTTCATTAACCCTTTACCGCTGTTGTTCCGCTCCGCTCGGTACTGGCTGGTACGCAGCCTGATACGCACGGTGTTCTGTTTCGTGTGGCCCGTGGAGGTGCGCTGCGGTGTACCCGGGATGTCGCCTTTCTTGGAACTGACACATACTTTGAAGTTCCGCGATTTCTGTAGGGCTTGTAAAGTGTCCTGGGGGTTCGAAATTTGTTCTCACCCCTCAGACATTACAGTTCTCGCTGACAAGCTCGACTCTCTCGCCTACGCTCTGTCGGGACTATATGTCTTCGGCTGTGCGAACAACGCACATTGGCCGCCAGACACCTTCAGCTCATGTGCGACGACGACAAATTGGGCGGCACTACTTCTTGGGGCTTCGCCGTCCGGTATACGACTCGTCCAGTGCTTGCGTCGCTATCGAGCGTCCGACTACTCGGAGAGTGTCCACCTGGTGAACGTAAGTCTTCGTCCGCAGCTAACAGTGTTCTCCAGAGTTCTAGCTTAACCCAGGAAGTATCACAGGCTTCAAAATATCTCATCAGTATTCTGGCTCAGATGTCCGTTACGTTCAGAGCGACCTCTTGTTTCCTTTGCGACTGACGCTTGCCTGGATTATTGTTCAGCGTGTTTTACGTGCGCCTACTACAGGGTACACGGCCATCCAGATGCTCTGTCCACCGTGTCTAACATTTTCCCTAGGTGCGGACTCGGGGTGGTTCGCCTTCTGGATTTTCTTGGCGAGCATCAACAGCGTCTTTTTCTTCACCTGGGTACGCAATGCTTCGTTTTCAAGCGGCTATTTTGCTGAGCCTTTATTTGGTTAGGACGTTGTGATGGACTGGAGCCTCTCTCAACAACGCAGCCGACATCCGTTCCTGCGGCCGAACCTTGCGCTGTCCTGCGTACCGGTGCGCGCACGCTGTTCGCCATCTTTCGGGTGCCCAGCAGTACTGATCCGTAGCCGAGCAGATTTACTACTTTGCCATGGTAAATTTCGATGAAATCTGCCTTTCTGCTACAGCTCACCATCGCGCACAGGTTACCGATCTCGGGCTACGCCTCTCTTGGGTCGCATACATCCCGGTAGGACCTCTCACAGGACAGGCGAAGGGCTTCCTTCTCGCCATGCTTGAAATGTTCCGAGGTCTACAATGGAACTTCTGTGAGTCTCAACCGAGACTGTGCTTGATATTGCAAGCTCACAGCTCGACGATGTCCGCAGTTCGACTCGAGAATGAGCAGTAGGACCCCCTCTTTCTCCTGTCAGCGTCTCGCCTGCTCACTGTCAGCCCCGTAGCCTGCACGATTATCCCGAGAACAACAGTTCTTCATATTTCACGCAGAGCACGCTCAGCTCGGACGAAGAAGCCGGTTCTGACACGAAGGTATATGGCAACCTGTCCACGACGCCCTCGACCGCCGCTTCCTCGACCGCCGCTTTCAAGCGTTTGCGGCGTACGTTAGAGCTGCGCCCTCGAAAGGGCGCCTCGCGTGGCCCGCCTGCAGCTCGAGACTACGAGCACAGGACGCACGAAGATGAGTTGGATATCGACGAGGAAGACGAGATGTGTTGGGGAGAGGATCGCGCTCGCCATGCATGAGTGTGACTGTGACTGTCAATCCTGTTCGAATCGGATACACGCATGCTGCCAACGCTCATCGACCTCAAAGGTTCATGTATGACTCGTCGACTGCAAAGGGTAGTGTGGACGTTGCGATGCAGGTGCGTAGGTATCGTAAGTGGGACATCAGGGCCGAGAAAGTACGTAGCGTTCGGAAGGAATCAAGAAGGTAAAGTTCGTAATACAAGCAGGCCAACGAAAAAAATGGAACGAAATGCGAGAAGGGTAAATCAAGATGGGTATCAGTATCTCCACGGCTGCCGTTTTTGTGGTCCACTCCCGCTCGTCGTCGAGCTCGACAAGGACGGAGGCTTCTTCCTCGTGGCCGCCGCAGCGGGGGATGCGGCGGTCGTCGACGGAGGCGAGTCGACCGCGGGGCGCATGAAGAGCGGCATGAGGACGTCTTCGGGGGAGCCGGGGCTGCGCGGGAAGAGGACTGCGGAGGACGGGGAGCTGGTGGGCGTGCCGATGATGCCCAGTCCCGCAATAGCGGAGCGCGCTGAGCGAACGCTGCCACTGGGGCTGGCGGGAAGAGGAAGGGTAGTTGCGCGTCCTTGCGAGGCAGGGGAGGAGGGGCTGGCGGCGGACGACGGGGAGAGCAGCGTCGCGGAGGAGATCCAGCGGGGCTCTTCGCTACCGACGCGCGAGAGCACCGGTGACTGCATTGTGAAGAAGTGCGAGAAGTGGGTGAAGAGGAACCTGGACAAGAGATGCTCGTAGTCAGCAATGAGGAACATATTGATGGCAAGAACGAGAGCCTACTTGGACAGTTCCTGCCAGCCACCACCAACGCGAACCATGACAGTGTTCGAGCGGAGGATCCTGCCGACAATCTCTCGCATCAGTGACCTGCTGCACGAACACAGTACAACAAGGCGACGCACCGGCAGAAGCACATCTTCGGGTCGGGTGCTCCGATCCAATATTTGCCGGACGGGTCGTCCCACTTCGGCGAGCGGGCAGAGGCCGGCTGAATGTCGATGTCGACTGGCAACGAGTTGACGACTCGGCCGACAGCAACTGGATGGCGTGCAAACGCGTCAGTATCAAGAGCGCAAGCATGAGGAGGGGATGTGAAGATGAACGCACCGTCCAACTTGCTACGCGGGTTCGGGCGGTACGCGTTCCTCCGGACCGGCGCGGGGATGCGGCTGGCACTGTGCTGCCGGGGCGACGCGCCGGACGTGCTGCTGGTGAAAGAGGTACGCCGGGGCGTGCGCGCAGGCGACGTCGGGCCCATGCTGCGCGGCGACTCCGTGCGCGCGACAGACTGTACGCGGCTGCGTGGACGAGACGGGGCGCGGGGCGTGGATGAGGCCGAAGCGGACGGGTTGGACGAGAGGCTTGCGCGCGGCCGACGGACCGCCGAGGAGGACGAGGCGGATGACCTGCCTGGTGGGGGCTTCGCCAGTGTCGACTTGGATGTTGGCGTTGCGTCGGAAGGGTTCGAGACGACCCGCTTCTGGGCAGTCTGGCCGGAGGGACGTGCTCCTACTGCAGACGTAGAAAGACGTGGGCGCTGCTTCGCTGCGGCTGGGGCCGGAGCGGCGGG
>JTLS01001010.1:0-11426 GCA_000826855.1 Basidioascus undulatus | reverse complement strand
TGTATAAAATGGTGGAAGCTGGTACTGCTGCATCTACATCGAAGTTACTCCCCTGCACGGTTCACTCAGCTTGCATCGACGGCGAAGCGAGGAACCGGCATATCCCACTATAATCTTCAATATGCTATGTGCCTGTTTAAGAAATCTAACATGCAATCAAATAACAAAGGCGTGGAATGCCGAGGACGGAGTAATAGACGGAATAGAGAGCCCGAGTCGCTCGAGGCAGGAATAGTACTAAGGAGCTGCAGTGCGGCGCCGCTGGACAAATGTATGAAAAGATGGACGGCCTAAAATCTACCACCAGTGGGACAGGTGGAACTAATTGAAGAAAATATTGGGGTGGGTGCTCGATCACGCAAGTCAGAAATGCGCTCCTTGGAGAAGAATGACGTGCGCAGAGGCACTTGAAAGTTGAATAGTCTTCCTAGAGAAACCCCATGCTCTTGCCTAGGGTAGGTACCTGTACAGTAAGATGTAGAGGGTGTGAATAAAGGAGGGGTCCATATTCGTATTATTGGTCTAGAAGCAGCTCAAGAGAGGAGGAGCAGTGGGTGATGGCGCGGAGGGGAAGGATAGAATGTAGGACGCTGGTTCCCGGAGAAACGACACCAAAAGGAAAGTATACAATAGTAGGCAATGACATGAGTAAGAATTCGAGCGACAATGAGTCTGAGCGACAATGACAAAAATGTACAGACACGCATGGAAGACGCAGAAGGGAGTGCGCCGGGGCATTACGATTGCTGAAAGAGTACCTCTTGCGACCGATTGAGGGACGCTTGCAGCGTGAGGGTAAAATATGTGCAAAAAATTTTTTGATCCATACAGAAGAGATGGCAAAGGGAAGCAGTGCGCAGAGGCACCGTAATGAGAAAACAAAATCTCTTGCGGGCTGTCGAAGGACCCTCGCAGCGAGCGTATTGGCGAAATCTGTGAGAAACGAGTCCAGGCAATGGGTTAAGATTCAGAAAACGAACGTCCAGGAAGTGTGCACCGAGGAACTTGGAATGCATAGGAATGCCGTGCGCACAGGCATCCGGAAAGAGGATGTGAATGTGCATATGTACGGACAAGGGTACGAGAAAATCTTGCGATAAATTGACGGAAGATCGCAGCGTCGCGATGAATTCTGGGGAAGAGAGTCAAGACTACGTACCTTGAGGAAGTGAGAGGAGTGAGGAGCATCGCTGCACAGAGACACTTCGGACGAGAACGAACGCAGTGCGCAAAACACTCAGGACTACGAACGCAGTGCCCACCGACACCGGGAATGAAAGAATATCTCTTGAGGCCGGTTGGAGTTATCTCGCCGCGTCCAGGTGAAAGCTGCGGGAACGGAGTCATGGTTGTGCCAGAGGCAGCGAGAGCAAAGGGAAGCAGTACGCCGCAAAATGAACGGAAGGAAGGAAGAACGGTGGTGTCTAGAGACAGTACAAGCAACGGGTGAAGAATATGCAACAAATCCACTGGGATGAGAGGCCAAGGGGTCCAAAGAAATAGGAAAGAAGTACGCAGAAGCACGCACCCTTTATGAAGAAGAACAGAGTGCACGGAGGCACCCGGGACGAAGAACAACGCAGTGCGCAGGGGCACCGAAGCAGAAAGGTCGAACCGTAGTGGGTAGAGGGATCCCGCGGACTTAAGAACAGAGTGCTCAAAGGCACCCGAAAGAAGAAGAACGGCCGGCGCGAAGGCACGACTAGAAGAAGAATGAACGTACCAGGAGGCGTAGAAAGCAGAAGGACAAAACGCGCAGTAGTGCGCAGAGGCACTCCGTGTTGGGGCAAGGTGTTTTGTAAATCTTAACTTTTGGTACAGCAAGTAAGCCGTATTCATGTGAATGAGCGGGTGTCTTTCTTCAGGCGGTTGCATCGGCCAAATGCGAGTGGTTTCAGCACATGTACCTTCAACCAGCCAAATGCTGCTCGCCCCACTTAATGCAATAAGCCCTTTACTATTACTGTATATTGCGACCCATTTAAAAGGCACTTGGCAAAGCGTGGCCCGTGACGAAAGCAAGTCGCCGCTGACGAACATCTCCGCTTCGCTCAAGCCTCGCATGCTCGCTTTCTTAGAGAGTGCATACCTGGCACGGTCTACTCCAAGGGCCAAAATGGTGAATCTGTTGAGATTATTCAGTGTGTCTTCGGAAAGTTTATACGGCGTACAAGGCGAGACTGACAACGAGGGCGAGTTACCGCTGTCAGCCGATTGCGGCACGACGTGCACAATGTGCAGTTTGCCCTAGCTGTGACTGGTGACTCTGTCATAAATCTTGACAGAAATACCATAAAATTGCACAAACTGTGTTCATTTCCATCTCCCAAAGCTGACTCACGCACACACACGGCGTCCTGAGAGCAACGGGCACTCACTGTCAAGCACTCAACTGCTCTCAGGCACTCAACGGCTCCCGGGCACTCAACTGCTCTTCCACACACACCTGACATCCCGCCGCAGGTCATTCAACTCTCCCAAAACTATCTATTTCTACCGCCATTCAACCCTCAAACCTCCACCTCGCCCTCCAGCGTTCCCCCCACTTCATCCCCGCCGCCGGTGCCCACACCACGCTGCAAGCCGCCCCCGCGAGCACGCCGACCGCCTTTCCCCAGCCCAGATTTCTGAATATCTCCGCCCCGAATATGGGAAGCACGCAGGACGCAACGGAGCGCGCAAAGACGGCGGCGGCGATGGCGGACGCGGAGAAGGGCGAGAAGGCATCGACGAGGAACCCTGTGGCGGTAAGGCGCGAGTGGGGAAGAACGAGGCGCGTGAGAGAGGTAAAAATAGGGTGGAGGGAAACACACCTTGAATGGTGGTGAAAGCAGCTATGAGTCCCAGGCCGAGGATGACAGTGCCCAGCTGCGAAAGCAAGTAGTGCGCTTGAGCTTCAGCAGTGAGGCCTGCAGCGTCGAGATCATTGAGCTACAGCAACAGCTATGTTTGAAGAGAGATTGTACCATAAACTAATAGCCCGATGGGGAAAACGATCATTCCGATCTGCGGGAGACAGGTCAACGAGGCTGTTCACATTGCTCGAAATCAAGAGACTAGCACCTGCGTGACAACCAATCTATACTCAGGTCGTCCATTCCCGCCGTTTCTTCTACTCAAATACTGCAATATTCATTAGTGAGTAACCTTTAAGTCATTGAGCAAAACGATGAGCCCGGGGCGATAGCACACCTTGTAGATCCGATCCTGCGCCAGTCCCGTCGAGACAGTGCCGAAGGTCATTCCGATGCTGTCAAATATGGTGTTTGAGCAAATAAAATACAGAGCCAGAGTGTGGCTGATAAACTACGGACCTTATTCCGATGTAGCCAAGACCCCAGTTCGTCGGCCACCCGTACGTGAAGAGTCCACCGGATGTCGAAGCTAGCCGCGGCTTGTACAGCAGCGGCAGCGACACGATCATGAGGTAGATGCAGGCATAGATGAAAGCGTCTGTCATAATGAATGTCAGTGGGGCGAACGGTGGGGTGATGCGTCGAGGCGGACAGTATATGCACGCTACGAAACCTGCTCGTCCAGTCGTGATCAGCCACATGTCCCGTCTCGCGAGATAAAGTTTTTACGCACAAACTGGATTCCCCAACAACATCCTCGGCGGTCTCGTGAGCGCCGTGCTGAGCACCTCGCGGACGCTCTTCTGTTTGCGCGTCAGCGCGGCGGAGTACAGGCGGGCACGCAGGAGGGGGTGGTACGTCTCCCTGAGCGTAAAGAGGAGTAGCACGTTGGCGGCCGAGCTGAGGAGGACGGAATGAGCTGGGCTCGCATGCGAGAGGAAGTACGTGGGCGAGGACGAGGCGACGACACGTACATGATCGTCAGGACCCAGTAGCCCCATCGCCAGCCCTTTGCGGGGATGAGGTAGCTGCCTATCAGAGCACCGAAAGGCTTCGAGAATGCAGTAAGTCAGTATGTATGGCAATCAAAGGGATGAAGTGAAGCAATCGCCTGGACTCACTGGCCTGACATCCACCACTTCGGGTCAACTGCTGCTTCTCGATCGCTCCAGCTCCGTGTACTCACCCAGTCATCGGCGTGATGCTATAGAAGCTCAGCGCCTTCCCCCTCGTCTCGAGTGGAAACAGGTCCGCGCACGTCGCGACCCCTACGCCGCCCGGGCCTGCAGAGCCGAACGCGCCTGCCAGGAAGCGAAGGACGACGATGGCAGCGTACGATGGCGCCAGCGCGCAGCCCAAGTTCGTGAAGATGAATATAGACATCGTCGACAAGTACACGGGACGTCTTCCGTAGATTTCGGATACTGGTTCTACTGTCAGTACTGGACGCATTGGGAAACAATGTCAGAGCAGGTTCCGCACATGGTGCGAAGAGGAAGGGGCCCGCGCCGACGCCGAGCATGAAGATGGAGGCGGAGAGGAGACCGAGCTGGGCAGAGGATACGCTAAGTTCGGAGCGCATCTCGTCCAGACCGGGGATAGGAAGAGAGGAGGCAAGGGTCCTGTTACCGGGAATTGACTCCTCTGGTAAGCATGGCATGATCGGGTACAGATGAGCGCTGGGGAACTTGAAAAGGGGAGTGCGTACGATACGAGAGCGGTGACAGCGACAGTGAACACGGCAGTCCACCTCTCTGCTGCTCTCTCTCGCCCAATTCAGAGCGCACACCTATAATTGAACACTAAGAAAGGACGTACAAGCCGACCAATTATACGGATTATCCATCACCTTATCCCACAAACTATCCTCATCCTCCGTCATTGCGGGCGGCTGTGTGATCTCGGCCATCTCCCGAGAGCGCGGCTGTCGGCGTGTTGAGCGCGATGAGCAAGACGAGTAGTTGTGTGGCAACGTTCACATCAGAAAGACCATCTGCAATGGCGGCAGGAGAAACGTCGATGGTGTGCGAGATTCAGAAACTGTTGAAGGGACGCGCTAATTGTTGCCGAGCTCGGCAGAAGCATAAGCCGCTCCGGGCCGGCAGCCCGACAACGCCTTACTCGTCTTCCACAGAAATGAATGTAGGTTGGGCGCCTAGGTGAAAAGAGAGCGGGGTGGGTGGGATACAGCAACGTGGAAGGCTTGTAGAAACGAGTACCAGGTCTTTCATAAATGTGGTCCTGTCAGCCGGTGCTGCCATGAACCCCAGCCTGAGTGCACGACGAGTTATTAGTCCGATTGGTCTTCCAACAAAGTCTCTCACCAAGAACAATGCCTTTGTCAGACCATCGGTGAAGCCAATGTTGAATTCTGCAGCAGATATTCTGGCTCACGCAGGCTTAAAGGGACCTACGT
Source organism: Basidioascus undulatus (assembly GCA_000826855.1). Classification (NCBI taxonomy): domain Eukaryota; kingdom Fungi; phylum Basidiomycota; class Geminibasidiomycetes; order Geminibasidiales; family Geminibasidiaceae; genus Basidioascus; species Basidioascus undulatus. Next base: position 6,155 of record JTLS01001010.1, on the reverse strand, counting down.
TGCGGCCCACGGTCGCTGGGCTGGGGCTACGGCCTGGAAAGGAGGAATCCGAGGTAGTGGCTGCCGTTAGCCCGTTGCTTTATGATTTTAAGAGGCAAGCCACGGATGTCTATGGTAGAAGCCCACAGAGACCATTTACTATATCCATTCATACAAAGCATCAACGGGAGTGAAGACTGGGCTGACACGGCGGTCATGCCGGTTGCTTCATCAGGCCCCAGGCCAGGCTGCGAGCGCTTCGAGGCTGTCCGGTTCAAGTTCCTTGTCGCAGCTTATGTTTAAGTATTTCTCGATAAACCTGATGTGGCGTTCCAGAGAAATAATCGCCAGATGGTATCGAGGACCTAGTGCGTCCTCAATACGATGGGAGTCTGCGTGAAGTCGCTCAGCAGGCTGCCAGGCGGTGACCCCGCAGGCTACCGCACTCAAAATCGAAAGTTGCTTTCCAGCTCTTATTTATCTTTCGAGATGCGACATTGACTTCGGTAAAGCGTGCATAGAGAGGTCTGCGTGAAGAGAAGAAGGTGTAGTCTGCTTGACTGCGCGACGTATCGGCCAAGAGAATTGCAGTCGCTCCGAAAGCCCAGACCCGATAGCCATCCACGTCGCGTCCTTGGAATCCACACTCCCCTTTTCCCATCATCTTCCTCGACACTCAGCCATGTTCGCGAAATCGGTACTGCCGGCCCTGCTGGCCGTCATCCTCGCGCTCTGCACCTTCGTCTCCGCCGCGAAGGGCCCCGCGATCACGCACAAGGTCCGCCTCCCATTCGGCAGCACGCCCGGCAGCCCGCCTAACGCGGTTCTGGGTGGGCGACTGTAGGTTTACTTCGACATCAAGCATGGCGATGAGGAGCTCGGCCGCGTTGTGCTCGGTCTGTACGGCAAGACCGTCCCCAAGGTGCGATAGCAGCTCGGGAGGAGGGTGGGGAACTGAAACTGAGCGTGGAAGGGACGGGCAGACAGTCGAGAACTTCCGGGCTCTCGCGACTGGCGAGAAGGGTTTCGGCTACGAGGGTGCGTGGGGCGGCTCTCCGGGCGATCTGGTGCGCTGGAGGAGCGGAGCGGGGCTGATAGAGGGCGGGCCGTGCAGGATCTACCTTCCACCGTGTCATCAAGGTAAGCAGCGTCCGCAGACTAGCGCTGGACTTGAAGGAAGCTGACCTTTCGTTGGCTCACAGGACTTCAGTATATCATCTATGACCTATGATCGTCTGCCCCGAACTTGACTGACCCGTTCAGCGGACAGTGATCCAGGGCGGTGACTTCGTGCGTCTGTCCTGCGAATCCGAAATTCCTTGTGTTGCATGCTGATTTAACCCTAGACCCGCGGTGATGGCACTGGCGGCAAGGTACGTGTTCTCAGCGGGGCAGCTGTTTCACAGCGAGTCGGAAGCTGACTTTTGGAACAGAGCATCTACGGCAACAAGTTTGAGGTTTGTGCTCTGTCGGAGTTCCTGCGTGGCTGCGGCGCTGATCACACTGGATGGTATATGTGCAGGACGAGAACTTGTGTGTTGATGGCTTGATCTTTGCCTGGAAGCGGTTGTGCTGACTAGCCCCAATGCGCAATCTAGCAAGCTGCGCCACGCCGGGTCAGTCGTTCTCGATGCAAACTGAAACGCATGTGCACTGACGCGATTGCTGCTCTCGCTTTTTAGCCCTGGCACACTTTCCATGGTCCATCACTCCGCCCTCTCCATTGCCTTCAAGTCAGGCTGTCTAACGAGTCGCTTCCTGTTCCAGGCGAACGCCGGCCGCGACACCAACGGCTCGCAGTTCTTCATCTGCACTGCGGACACCCCGTGGCTCGACGGCAAGCACGTCGTCTTCGGCACCACGCTCGAGGGCATGGACGTCGTCCGCAAAGTCGGTACGGCGACTTTTCGCTCATTCTCCGACAGACTCCCTGAGCTCACGCTTCGGTTGGGCCTGCAGAGGACGTCAAGAAGAATCGGAACGGCAAGCCCGATGTGCCCGTTACCATTGCCAAGTCTGGCGAGGTTCGTGCATGGTCGTCGCCTTGTTACTGTTATCGCTGACGCCGACGTGCACTCTCGCCACCTGACCAACAGCTTCCAGTCGAGGAGGTATTCCACGTCGAGCTCTAAGCCCCTTCTTCTCTTCGGAATCCCCGATTTCTCATTCCCATTCCCCTGTTGTGCGTCCACCCCTTGCCCCCCGCGCAGGACGAGCCCGACTCTGACAATGCTGCTGCTCCTGCACCCGCATCCATGCCCGCCGCGCACATCGACGACGACCTCATCGACGCCCACGCCGACGACGACGTCCACCCCTCCACCGTCCCCGCTTACGTCCTCGGCGCTGGCTTCGTCCTCACTGTTGTGGGCGTCGCGCTTTGGGCACGTAGGTCCGCGAAGGGCCCGCGCTACGCACCGTTGGACGGAAGGAAGCAGTAGACAAAGCATGAATTGCTGGCCGCTGCTGGCTTCACGAGTGGAAAGGCTGGACTGCGGTTTGGTCTCGCATGGAAAGCGAGCTGCGCAGCATGTGAGCGTTACGAGCACTGCAAAAGGCACATTAGGTCCTTTCGGGTCACTTCTTAGAAATGTGGACTGTCGTTGTGCCTCTGAAACCCTACGACCATCAGGAGACGCATCAGGAGACGTGATGTTCGTGGTTTATGTATGTACCAGAGAAACTTGCTAACAGTGACCAACCCTGTAACTATGAACAAGCGTTCACTCGTATCGTATATTAACAGCCCGCTCGTTGACAACATCCGTCGCCTCCTGCAGCACCCGAACCGTGTCCTCCTCCTCAAGCCCGTACCACGTCTGCTTCGGCCACATCTGCCCATTCACAGGGCGCGCGCCGGGCCCTTTGACCGCCCATCGCACAACGTCCGCACGGTCCCCTAGACCACGCCCCCACCGCACAAACTCGCGCGCGAAAAGCGGCTCGACCTCGTCGATTTCGAGCCTCCGCAGTGACCGCAGTTTCAGCGGCCCATCGACGAGCGCCTGAAGTTCGACCTTCAGCTGCGTCCCGCGCAGGTCCTCCCGCTGCCCCAGGCCCCTGATGCTCGCACACCAGACGCCCTCCAAGCTCGCCCACATACTGGCATCGAAGCGCTTCCACCGTCCAAGGTATACGAACGTCTCCAGGCCGGCTCGTGCCCAACACGCCAGCAAGGTGCAGATCTCGCGTGTGCTGGAAAAAAGTGGGACGTGCTCGAGCGCAAAGCGGACGAAGCGCGCGCGGAGGAGGCGGAGGACTTTGAACACAGCCATGACGTCGCTCAATAGGAGGACGTCGTCGAACGAGACGTTGAGCGTCGTGAGCGTCGCCCGGCACTGGAGCAGTGCGACGTACGTCCCAGGCTCGAACGGCGCCTGCGGGCCGAGAACAAGCGAGACGAGCCGCCGCCGCGCCGAGGACGGCGTGGAGAAGCGGCGATCGAGGACGCCGGTCGGGGGACGCGTGAGGAGGCGCGCGTCCCGCTTGCACCAGATCTCGGAGTGCGTCTGGAGCAGCGGGATCGAGAGCGCGCGGAAGCAGTGCGAGACGAGCGGGAGCGCGTACGCGGGACTGATGTGCAGGAGAGAGGAGGTCGATGCGAGCGCTCGAGCATAGACGGAGGCGGTTGCGATGTATTTTGCGGTTGGCGAAGTGGTTGGTATTGGCTGGCGCCCGCGGTTTCGAGCGCGAGCACCCCGGCGGTCGTTGAGGCGAGGAGGAACGAGAGAATTTCGATTAGCAGCTTCATTGGGAAGGCGGTCCATAGCCGATACGCAAGGGACTATGAGAAAGGGCAATAACATGATGGTCAGAGGACAACCCGAGGAATTTATGTAGCATGCTATCAAAGCGAGTCATCAACGTTCGGCTGCGACAGCCTATGCCGCTGGCAGTACGACAGTTTCATGTGGCAGCGCACACGGGCCACAGTCCATTCTGAGCGGACAAGTCGAATGTTTTCAGACAAAAAGAGCAGCAAGCGGGGAGCTGCGTCGCAATGTGGTGGCAGCCTGCACGGTGCGGCCGCTAGGTTGGGTGAGTTGTCATGATGGATTCGCCTCAAATACTATGATACACGCTTTCTACAACGCCTCGAAAATAATGGGATAGTTATTCTCGAATGAGTACCCCAATGGGGTATTTGGTAATCCGCGCGAGAAGCGAGGATTCAAAGCACCCGCTACCTAACGAACGGACAAATTGTCAGTACGAAAAATGAATGCACGGCAGGAGCTCTACAAAGCTGTAGGCGAATAAGCCAAACAATTAACGTACAATGTCTCACTGTTTTTCAATATAAAGGAATCTGGATGAGGGCAGCGATAGGCGTCCGACGCGAACTTTGCCAGCGGGGTCGTGGCCGGCGTAGTGCTCACTTCGTCTTTAATGCTCGGCATAATTGGCCATCAAGACAGCCAGTGAGCCAGACATAACCTTATCCCAGCCTATATCTGCCTCGATACCCTTCCCCGCGTCCCGCCCTTCCGCATGCCGAGTGGCAGGGTGCACACAGAACGAGGCTATGTGCTACAAGACGTCGTTTGGACTGCTTGTGCCGCATCAGTACTCTAATCCACTCATGTAACGGAATTCTTAAAGTCACCTTACATCCAGAAAAGGCTTACCGGCACTTCTTGATGAAGATCAAGGCCTCTTGACTGTGATGCACGTCCCCAGAGCATCACATCCTCCACTCATCAGCAGACTCCGTGGGAGAGGCATGACGAGCAATTTTTAATGAGATCATGAAGAAGCAGCTTCAGGTCGAACATTCTCTACCACTGAACTAATGAGTAGGTTTGCAGGATGTGAAGGCAGGGAGGTTGTCGCTGGCTGTCGGCCTGTCAAGGCTTGTTAGTCTGCGCCATGCGTGTATCGACTTGCTACGTATAGGCACCGTATTCACACAGTGATTCAACTTCGAAATCAACAAACAAGAAGGTCATACCCAACAAGGAATGATGCCACTGCGATTCTATCGAGCCCCACTAGAGGCGCATGGCGGAAAGCAACACAGCAGCATTACACCTTCCGACGGTGTCGCTCTCTGTTGCCACTGGAAACTCCGATTGAACAGTGTCCTTCAATCTTCTTCCTCAACCTGTAAATCTCCTCAGGAGGTTGGGCCATGCCGCATCTCACAGTTCCTGTTGTCTTTTGCGCGATGACTTCGAAGCTGCGACCTTCAGCATTTGTCCGTGTGTGGATTTCCGCACACGGCCAAGGCGCGTTGTTGACTGAAATACTTGAGATATTGCTCTCCGAGCATGCGCTTCTTGTAGAAGGATGGGACCGCCCGCGGGGCTACTATGTAAGCGTGAGCACCGGCGAGGGCGTCAACTGTCTCCACATTGAGGGGGTGGACAAGTTCAACGTCGAATGCTGGAAGTCGAGGTGCGTCCAACTTTGAGATATCCTTGAAGACCTGATGGAATCTCAAACACATCTTGGTACTCCTGCAGGTGAGTGGTCAGCAAGTGCAGGGCTGGCTACTACAGACTGTCCTTGCGCGGCGACAAGTCGTGCGTTCTCAAATATAGGTCGTCCGAACTCACCGCATAGATAATTTCCTAATTCAGAAGACCTAATCATTTCTTTGCACTACAGAGCTTGTTGTTTGATATAAACTCCCTCCCCGGACACAGCTTTACATTGCTCACGAACATTTTACGAGCGTGGACGAAACCTCTGTTGCACATGGCTGTCCGATTTCCGTGAGCTTCGCAAGACAATCCGAGTCCTTGTGCGGGAGGTGGCGCAGTATGATTGTAAGACAGCCCACCAGGAAAGGGAAGGACGAGTGGCAGTCACCGTGACGCTGCCATTAACCTGTTCAAGGTCCTCACCCCGCGAGCGCAAGCTGGAGCTCCCGCCTTGCACGAGTACAAAGCACCAGCCGCTCGCCGAGGAAGCGAGACGGCGCAAACAGAGACCCGGATGTTCGAAGTGAGGCGAGGTTTTTGCCCTTTTGTGGTGGAACCCATCGTTTTCCGACGATCGCAGCTCAGCTGAATGCACCAGACTGCCAGACCTCAAACTGTCAGATCGCAAGTAGTCGTGGGTCGTGACGGTGCGTGCATTAAGCGTGTGTAGCCTAGCGTAGCAAGCAAAGGATTGTGCGAGGTGGGTAAGGTAAGTTAGGCAGAGTGGGATGCGTATTGGGAAGGGAGGAT
>JTLS01001009.1:0-11428 GCA_000826855.1 Basidioascus undulatus | reverse complement strand
CCTCCCGTCTCCCCCCCGCCCGCCGAGCCAAAGCGCACTGGCATCATCGCCAAAGCGTTCAGCCTCTTCTCCCCCGCGCGTCCGTCGGCGAACCGTGATCGTCCCCCGCCGAACGCGCCGCCGCCTCAGGCGGAGGACGACGGGGTCGTGCCCGACAGCCAGGCGGTGAGTACGCAGAACGAGGCGTCTGTGGGGACGACTGATAGCGGGTTGACTTATGTTTCGTTTTATCGCGATCGCAAATGAATATCGAGAAAACATCGACGGATTGTCTGTTGCGGATGCCCATAGGATTTGACTGGAGATGTTGGACTGGCGTAACTATCTTTACTCCTCTCCTATATATACGAGTACCTCTTTGTATCTGCGATCTTGCTTCATAACAGCTAAAGTTGTTCTGGAACCCTATGCTCGTTCCAATGAGTCAGTAGCGGCTGCGCGCATGCACCGTCGTGGCTGCGCGTCAATGCGCCGTGCACAAGAAGGAGCTGGCCTTGTGTAAAGCGAAAGTCGCCTTGGTCAAGCAGCTATTGGGCTAGCCTGCTTAATAAAATGACTATTTTTTAAACTGTAGTTGCCAATTTCAAGCACCGCTGGTGCTCCTCGCTCCTGCAATCCCAGACTCCCTTCAACGTCCCTCCATGCCTTGGGCCCTCCTCTCACCGGATCCGCTATGATACACAGTGCTTAGTGAGCCCTCCCCGATCGGGCTGTCTTAATCTGCTCACAATCCGGCGCCAGAGCCGGAGCCGTTCTCCTCCAACCTGACCTGCAGCCGCTCGCACTCAGCCACCTGCCGCAGGCCTGGTTCATAGCTCACGACCGCGGCCAGCCTGTCGTATTCAATTTTATCTTACCACCTTTTAGACTATAATTGATAAATCAACACGGCTTTCCAAACTTTTCCTCGGAAGTGTCGATTGCTCTCGTTCCATGGATTTGTTCGCATTTTTCCGACCGAGATGTCACATTATGGCAGAGAAAGCCTCTACTACTGCTTGTTCGAAGAGCTTTATGGCTTTGGAAATGAGCTTCTACTCTAAGGTCATATTCACTGATACTAGGGGAAATTGAGGTCCTGGGAACAGATGCAGGCGTGGCCAACACGTCCCGCACGCTCTGTTGCTGACGAAAAGGCCGTTGACGCATTGCCTTGTCGCTGTGTGCATTTTTGTCGGATAATCTGTCGATTCGGATATATTTCCAGGCATTCGAGCCACTTCAAGTTGATATCGCAACTTTGGTCGATCACATTCCCGTGAGCGCAGTGGTCTTAGGTCCCTTATTTGTGCTTTTCAGGCCTTAACCTCGAGATGCACTGCATCTTGAGACAGTTAATTTCTTGTCACTGCTGATGTTCACAGTCGAACTCCAGTTGACCCGTAGTACACCCCCCTTATACCAAAGGTTCTTCCCGAGGGCTGCAGTTAACTGAATGGGAACGCTGTATCTCGGGTGCTCTCGTACTAACTAGTAGACTTACTGCGCTCCTTACCCTAAACTCCGAGGTTAGCTGTTTAGACATAACAGGTCGTCCTTCTATGGACCTGTGGGCTGGCATGTCGGCCTCCTCACCGCGGCGCTCCTGGCCATTATAGTCCATCCACACACCCAGCGTGTACTTGTACCTGTGTCTTGAAAAACAAGCTCCTAAGGCCTTTTCACCGAATGAAATGCGACCGTAGTAGAGCGCGTTGGGTACCAGTGTGGGCAGCATGTGGCTCTGGCCTTGAATTGAGTCCGCTCGTCCCTGCCGCTGACGGACCGCATCCGCTTCTTCCAACGCACCACGACCGTCTGTTCAACCATCAACCCCCACCGCCAGAGATCACTCAAATAACCTTCAAATTTGTATACCGAACAGCATCGCAGCAGCATCACGTGTACTCCCATTGTCCTCTCCAGAGCCCCCGGTCGACGTTCTGAAACTCATCGTCGACGAGGTGGCCGCACCGCCTCACCCTCGCGCGTACACTTCGGACTCAGCTACGTGCGCTTTTAGTATACCTTGCCTCGAGGGAGCTCAACCCTCACGCAACTCCACTTCTTTACGCGCGCTTGGACTTTTCGTCCTCGACGCCAGGAAGCGATCTGCATCGCTTCCTCTGCCTTTCGCCACTCTTCAAGCGGGATCTCACCTTCGTCCGCTCGTGCGGTCGGTCATCCTCAAGGGCGCCAACCTGGAGGGCCGCAAATTCTTGAATGATATCGAGGGTTACGCTCCAAATCTGGAGCGTCTGGCTATTCTCGCAGCTTCCCATCGGACATTCACGCACCAAACGTTGCGGAAGCCTGCCTCTTTGGAGAACTCGACTTGAATTATTCAATTGACTCCTATCGAACCTTTCTTTAACAAAGCTTACTCGCCTAGCTGTCGAAGAAATGCCGTTCGATTTGGCCGAAGGTATGAGCTACCTGGTACAATTTCCAAATCTGTACATTCTCATCTGCGCATGTCTCTGGTGGGATATGAACGACCACTACAGTCCCTCCGTCGAAGGTCTTGAACGCTTCCTCTAAGAAGCCGGGTCTCTCAAAAGCGTCACTGTCGTCTTCGGAAATGGTTCCGATCCGAGGCTCAAAGAAGAGACGCAGGACTAGCTCGATGCCTTCAAAACGGCAATGCCGCGAGCGTTTGACCCCTTCACAGCTCACAAAAGTTCGCACGGCTTTGCTCGACGGCTCCTCCTCATTGATTGTTTCATGAATATTTTCACAATGTTGCAAACATCTCAGTGGTCCTACTTGTGCGACTTGACAGCTTTGGGCAGGCACTGCCGCTACCTTCTCTCTCCGGTTACATACTGCTCACGTTGCCTTGGATTCATATGGACATCACGTAGTTGGCGCTCTGCCATGCAAACAACTTAAGTCTATGGAATCGGCACTCCAATTAGTCGCGGAAGTTCTTGTCCGAACACAACGCCCTTGACAGCCTTTCTGCTTTGGCGTATCTGCACGTCACTCTGGAGCAGGTCACTCTGGAGCAGGCTCATTCATCAACGGTTGACGCCAAAGGTGATGGAAGAGGGCATACCACGACTAAAACAGCCTTGATTCCTTTCAAGGTCAACCAAACTGGAATATAGCATGGGCTACACGAAGGTGACACTCGGCTACGACGAGATGACCTTGGACTACCTTTGACTGTTGGTTTCAGAGAGGTAAGCTTGCTCAGTTTGGTCATAAGTGATACCTAGTGCGGGGCTAAACAGTGGCATCAAGGATTCAAGGTTGCTACGACACCCAAATGCTATATGGGCCAGTGTCGCTATGCGACTGCTGAACTGTCCAAACAATCGCCACACGCAACCACAACCTCTGAACAACAGACGATATGCATAGACGATCTGAGCATATGTGGGCCAAACAACCACTACTGAGTCTCAGACATCTGAACACGTCGACGGTGCTACCAATGCAGCTTAATGTCTTCTTCAGGTCCGCTCGAAGCTTCCAGAGCCCTTCACAGCAGCCTGACTGTGGCATACATCGTCCGGCGCCCAAACGCCTCCCTGTCAATGATAAACACAATCCGAATTTTTCCCTGTTGCGCTGGCTGTGCTATGTCTTCGGACACGATGTCCCTACGACAGCACGCACGCAAGATCCGCCTGTCGCAGAGCATCCAATCATGCATCAATGTCCTCCTATCTCTACGCAGTCCCTTTCGCCGCCTTCAACAGCGCCCTGATCTTCTCCTCGTCCTTCACTCCATCCGTCTCGACCCCGCTGCTAACATCCACAGCCCACGGCCGGACCTTCTCCACAGCCTCCCTCACGTTCGTCGGGTCGAGCCCGCCCGCTAAAACGAACGGCTGCCGGACCTTCTCCGCAACGGACCAGTCGAACGCATGGCCGGCACCGCCGCTCGTCCCCTTGCCGGTGGCAGTGTCGAGGAGGACAGCAGCGTTGTACCCGACGCGGTGGACGTCGCGGAGGCCGGCGCCGTCGTCGGAGACGTGGAAGACGCGGATGACGGGGACGGGGATGAGGCGAGCCCACTCAGCAGGCTCGGACCCGTGCAGCTGCACGAGGTCGAGCGGGACGGCCGCCGCGGTCGCGAGGATGGTTTCGAGTGGCTGGTTCTGGAAGACGCCGACGAGGAGCGGACGCGCGGAGGACGCGGCCGCGAGGGACGCGGCGTGGTGCTCGAACCAGGTCGCGGTGCGGGAGACGGGCGCAGGCTCGCTCGCGGTCGAGCGGGCGCCTTGGCAGACCGCAGCGGCGATCACTTGCGCCTGCGCAAGGGTCACGCGGCGCTTGGACTTCTCGGCGAAGATGAGGCCGAGGAAGTCGGCGCCTGCGTCCTTGGCGACGAGGGCATCCTTGACGGTGGAGAGACCGCAGATCTTGACGAGCGGGGCGGAGGAGGGGGAGGAGGTGGTCGTAGCGGAGGGGGCGGCAGGAACGCCGAGGAGCTCGTGGATGAAGGCTTTCGGGTCGGCGGAGCGCATGAGCGCCTCGCCGACGAGGACGGCGCCGACGCCCTGGTCGATGTAGACCTCGACGTCCTTCCTCCCCGTGATGCCGCTGAGCGCGCAGAGCGTGACGTCGCGGCCCTTGACCATGTCGGCGAGGCGGCTCGTCGTGCCCATGTCGACCTCAAAGTCGTGCAGGTTGCGGTTGTTGACGCCGATGACGCGCGCGCCGAGCTCGAGCGCGACCTCCATCTCCTTGGCGTTGTTGACCTCGACCAGGGGCTCGATGCCGAGGCCGAGCGCGTACGTGTGCAGCGCCTTGAGCTGCTCGGGCGCGAGCATCGCGACGATGAGGAGCACGCTGTCGGCGCCGTACAGGCGCGCCTCGTCGATCTGGTACGTGTCGAGGATGAAGTCCTTGCGGAGGATCGCGGGGCGGTTCGGGAGCGTCGCGACGGCCTCGCGGGCGAGGCGCATGTCGTCGAGCGAGCCCTTGAACCATGTCGGCTCGGTCAGGACGGAGATGACGCTTGCGCCTGCGCGCGCGTATGCGAGTGCCTGCTCAGCAGCATTGGCGGAGCCGGCGATGAGGCCCTTGGAGGGGGAGGCGCGCTTGACCTCGGCCATGACTGCGGGGCGGAGCGGGTCCGCACGGACGCGGTCGACGAAGGAGATCTGCGGCGGGCAGAGCGAGAGCTCGAGCAGCTTGCGGAGGTCCGCGGGCGTCTTGCCCGGCGAGGCCTTGGCGGTCGCGACGTCGACGAGGCGCTGCGCCTGGATCTTGTCGAGGATGGTGGGCAGCTTGGAAGACGAGGAGACGCCCTTGGTGGACGCCAGCGCGGGCGGCGGCTTCGTAGGCGAGCTGACGCCGAAGGCCGGGTTCTCCGCCCACGTCCCGCCCTCGAGCGCGAGGAAGTTCTCCATGAGCTTGCGCCCGCCCTCGGAAAGAATGCTCTCCGGGTGATATTGCACGCCCTCGACGGTGTACTTCCTGTGGCGGAGGCCCATCACGACGCCGCTTTCCGCGGTCGTCGCGGTCAGGGCGAGCTCGGGCGGGAAGGTGGAGAGCTTGGGGGCAAGCGAGTGGTAGCGGGTGGAGGGGATGTCCTGAGGCACGTCGCGGAAGAGGCCGCGACCGTCGTGCTTGACCTGGGACGTCTTGCCGTGGATGATCTCGCCCGCGTGGGAGACCTCGCCGCCGAAGGCGTCGAACATGCACTGCATGCCCATGCATACGCCGAGGATGGGGACGCGGCCGGCGAAGGTCTTGATCAGCTCGCGGCTGATGCCGCTGTCGGTCGTGGGGTGGCCGGGGCCGGGACTGATGACGACGTTTCGCGGGTTGAGGGCTTCGATCTCGGCGATGGTGATGGCATCGTTGCGGGCGACGACGACGTTGGCGCCGGCGAGACAGAGATACTGATAGAGCTGTGAAGGGCATGCGGGGTAAGGCCCGGTAGGTCTTTCGAAGGGAATGGGCGACTAACGTTGTAGGTGAAGGAGTCATAGTTGTCGAGCATGAAGGTGACCCGGGGCTCAGCGGGCGCGGTGGTGCCGTTGGAGGTGGACGCGACGGGCGCGGTGGAGGACTCGGCGGCGACCATGGCGGGGTGCTGAAGGGGATGCGGAGGGCTGGGTGTCAGAGCCCTGCCCCTGCAAGAACGTCTTCGCAGCCAGCTCGCCAGCTCAATAACACCACTCTTCCACCCCCTTTCACACATCCCTCTTCTCCGGCCCCGGTTCCAAAATATATAGAGAAAACACTCACATTTGAATGCGGGTTACGAAGCACGGCACGAAAGTGAAGCGAAAGAGGGTGGCGGCCGCGAAGACGTGCGAGGAAGACTGGGTGTCTCAGGAGGCCATCGCATCAGTACCGGACTACTATGCATGGCTCTCGAGCAATTACTATGTGACCCTCCGACTGACGACAGCTACGACACTAGCACGAACGACGACAAGACAGAGAACGACGACGAGGATTGCGAGCAACAGCGCTGACTCGACGAGAGAAGACCCGGGCAAGCCGGCCGTCGCTGTAAGCGATTCCCACGCAGGCGCCTGCTGCGTTCTGCGTTTGTTGCCTTTTTCTTCCGCTGCCCGGGCGTTGGAAACTTTCAACGCCCTGGGAACCGGCAAAAGCCGCTCTGAATAAAAAATTCAATATCGATTAACAGCGCGGTCCAAGAAATTCTGTGGATGCGCCCAGCGCCAAGGACCGGGAGCCAGTAGTGGCGGTGCTTCAGCAGGCGTTTCTTCATTGAATAAGGGCTTAGGTCACCCCCAACACTCATGGTCAATCTGTAAGATGAATGAATGAGAAGGACTTTGGGTGGGCTCGCATTGCTGTCGTGGCCAATTGAGGCTCTCATTCTTATACAAGCTGAGTACGCCGGCAAGCTCTGCGGTGTAATTCATCCGTTGCTCGCTTCAAAGCGGCTTACCCAGCTGCAGATAAGGTGACAAAACACTCTGATTTGGATGATAGAGTATCATAACTGCATAGCTACCTCCACTCACTCGTCTCAATCCAGAGTCACACCAGTCGGGAACATTGAGCACCACACAGCTGGCATGGAAGCTTGCGGAAGACCTACGGTGCAACACTACAGTACAGTCATTGAACACATCCATTATGTATTTGATAGAACAGCCATAAGAATTAGGTTTCGTCAGAAGTGCTGAAGTTGTTCAGTGGCACGACTCGCCATCCACTCTCCCCCAAGTTGTACCATTCGATCGAGGTGATTATGAGCATCAAGAATTGGGGAAATGATCCGTCCCGGTTGCTGCCAAGTTTCTTAGTATGCCAACATTTTTATCCCAAACCAGGAATAATTGACCGAGAACTGGACAGCTGCAGCCAATGCACCTAAGGCGACACAGAGACGGAAGCCAGCGACACTTGTGCACCAAACCTCGAGCGTCTAATCACCCGCTGGTTCCCATCGTCAATTGAGGTGCCCCACGTCAGGGAAGCCTGCTTCGTTGCAGCATGGGACTCCGGTAGTTTCAAGGACTTCTTATCGAACCTTTCTCATATCACACTTACTCACCTGGCTGTCCAACACATGCCATTCGAGTCGACTGAAATTGTGGACTGCCTGTTCCGGTTCCAGAACTTGTCTATCTTCCTCTACGAGTGTCCATGGGGGATCTGGAAAACGGGTATAGTGCCTCCATTTGAGGCGTGCAAAGTTTCATTCAAACGGTCTAGCCTCTCCAAGGGTCATTGTATTTTTCGACGTCTACTGCTCGGCACCCCATCGCTACAAAACAGAAAGAGCAGGGACGCAGGGTCACCTCGACGCCTTCATCCGGCGTTGCCGCAAGCGTTTGGCTCCTTCGCAATTTTGCAAAGTTCGCGCAGTTCCGGTTGACGAGAACCTCATTGCTCATATCATGGACGGTACGGCCTGGGAGCTTGGGAGCGATTGACGGGGGCGACAGGATTGTGCCAAGGAATCCACATGGCTAAGGTTTGTAAATGAATTTGCAGCGTAAAATCTATGAGGGACTGAATATTTAAACGCCCTTGCATACATCTCAGCTGCCCCGCGTGTGCGATTTGACAGCTTGTGAGGCAGGTTAAGCTGTGAGCGCCACTGCTAAGTACGTTCTCGTTCACGCCTACTCGGGTGGTTCACAACGCAGAAGCGCGTCGGAGTTACTTGGGGATTCTGGTAACCGTGCAACACACGGAATCATCTATCCGATGGGCGGTGGCAGGATCAACAGTCTTGTCCGATGCGGTACCTCAGGCTGCGGCTGCGACCATTTAGTTCTACGAATCTTCTTCCCGCTTACCCTATTATTTTCTTGTCTTCATGCAATCAGTCAAATTTACACAAGTATAAACAGCCCTATGGCTGCACAGCTCGATGGCGCCTCTTCATTACAAGACCTCATGGCACTGCTTCGACCGCTTCCCCGACGAGACTCAACCTTCTCGCTCATCGAAACACTCTTCCGATCTTTCGGGGGCTTTCACAATCATCTAAAATTCCCATATTGAACTGCTCCTCCTTAAAGCTTCTCACACTTCCCATCGCTCATCCCTGCCCGTAAAGACGACCGCATCTCTCGCTCGGTGGCAGCCATGGCCAAGCTCGTCCACTTGCGCACGGTCTCTCAAGAGATGGGTTAATTCAGATGTCGTCCAACGCAAAGTCACGCACGCCTCTCGCCGGGCGATTCTTTCTCATCCTCCGCTCGGAGTGCTCGCTGCGAGCATGCCATTCCCGCTAACGTGACGCCGGTCAGTCATCGGAGGACTATATCTTCGGCGTTTCGCTGTCCTCTCACAATGACCGTCGCTGCCGAGTTCGCCCGAGCCAACGCTTTGTACGCGTCCTCCTTCAAGGAGGGCGCGACCCCGCTGCCGCCTGCGAGAAAGGTCTGCATGCGGACTCCTTTCCCAGCTATCGCAGTTAGCTCATAGAAGAGGCATCCGCAGGCCCTGTTCCTTACCTACATGGACGCCGGATCCTCCCCTCCGAGGCGCTCGGACTGAAGGTGCGCCCGTTTCAACACCTTTAGTAGACCGCATTGTCACGTAAACGCATCTTCCTGCCACATAGCTGGGCGACGTGCACGTTGTCCGTAACGCTGGAGGGAGGCGTGCGTCTCTCCCCTTACTCGTCTGACTCTTGTTGGCGTCTCTCATGCTGAATTGTCGGCTGGACAGTACCGAAGCCCTCCGCAGCGTGATCATCTCGCAGCAACTCCTCGGGACTCGCGAGATCATCGTCACCCACCACACGGACTGTAGGTCGGCAATTGTACCACAACTTGATGTATAGGTTGGGCTAACTATCTGAACCTCAGCGGCATGTTGACCTTCTCCGACGCCGACCTGCGCGGCATCCTCAAGTCCAGCGAGGGGCACGACAACTCGCACGACCTGACCGTGGACTCGCTCGCTTTCCTTCCGTTCAAGGGCCTGAAGGAAGCGTCAAGGAGGATGTTGCATTCCTCAAGGTGGGCTCTGCTCCAAGGCGGAGAGTTTCGTATTGAAGTGAGCTGATCGAGGGTTGCGACGACAGTCTCATCCGCTCGTGCTCGACGTGCCTGTTTAGGGGTGAGGTGTGTCCTGACTGAAATCCGCTTAGCTGATGTGGCCTCCGCTCACCAACTTGTGCAGGTGGAGACGGGGAAGATCAAGCAGGTCGTCTGAAGGGGTGGCGACTTCTTTGAAGTCTGAGCAAGTGTCGAAAGCCTTCGAGGGACTCGTTGGCTAAGGGGAAAAATTGGGGACTTTAATGGTAATGCATTTATACCCTCTTGGGGACCGCGTTGAAATTCTTATCAGATAAGCTGGATAAGCTGGAAAAGGCTGGAACGCTACTGCTGCGCAGACGGTTGGTTCTCTTGAAGAGTGCTGTGACTTTCGAGGCCTTGATCTACTTGCGATAATACTTGCGAGGCCGAACAACGATCTGTTTAGCACGTAAATTTTCTTTCAAGGATGTTTCAACGCCCAGTGAATGTTACTGTGCAAATGCGACGGAGCGACAGCACACGCATTGCGGTTAAGTCGTAAAGCAAGGAAGGCTTCAGACGCCGGCTTAGGTCACTACAGTGTACCGGTATATCATCTTCCTTCACCTGTATTCATACCTTCACATAGGCGTAAAGGCTTTCTTTGGAGACCAAAAGTTTTCGAGGAGACGAGCGTGATGTTGACTGCAGTGGAGAGCAGTCACTGCTGCCTACGGACATTCCAGTCTGTCGCTTCAAGTGATGCTTCCGTCCCTCTGCTGCCCACAAGAGGTTCCCATCTTTGAACGTCCGTGGGACAAATCGCCTCCCTGGTTGCAGCACATCTCAAAACGTACTCCATGTGAGCCGCCCGAACCTCATCCCCACACCGACACCCCACCACGCTCAACTACGCAAGCGAGCGAAGTGCATTAGGTATCAAGGGTATCTCTCTGCCCCTTCAAGCCAATGAACCCAGTTCATACTTCAAAGGCACGCTCAACACCAAAACGAGCACAGAGACAGAGCAACGCAGCATCTCATCTCAACACAAACGAAACAAAGACTACGAACTAAAGCCCCGTCCAGACGAGAGTAGTTGAACCACGTATCCAGCAAGGGGAAGTAGACACGTGTGAGAATATGGCAAATGTAGAAGATAGCAACTTCAACGACCAGACTCCGACGGCAACAGTAAAAGAAGGTAAGAACGAGGACGGTGGAGCGTTCCTTGGGCGAAGTAAAAGAATGTGCATTGAGAACGTATAATGGAGAACGGGGAAGTGAGAATAATGAGTATAAGAAAAGACTAGCGTAGTCGATAGTCGATCAAAGTAACGAGCGTGGGACGTGTGCGGCGTGGGGCATGGGCGTGTGGGCATGTGGAAGGCGAGGAGAGTACAGTGGCACAATGGGACGGGACGGGAACAGACGAGCAAGACGAGGCGATCGAGCAGACAGAAGGAAGAGGGAATGGGAAAGGGACACTGTACATACAGGGCTCTCGAGGCGCAGAATATCATGCTGGAGATCCGCTAGCGGGCGGGGCGAGTTCACATCTGCGTGTGGAAGCACCATCAGCCGCGTTCTTGGCAGACTTAAGAAGAGAGAACCACTCACGCCGCCATAAGCGTCTCCCAGATCGCTCGCCGTGCTCTTCCTCGCGTCCCTCGTGCGATCATCATTCCTGACCGCGAGCCCGCCGCCCTCGTGCGGGGCGCCATAGTGCTGCGGGACCGGCTCTGTGGGCGACCCGACGTACTGCTGGGGGTTGGGGTCCGTGGGGGTGCCGCTGCGGGCGACGCCGACTTCCTCCGAGCCGCCGTCGTGCGCGTACTCATACTCGTCGTAGTAGTCGTGCTCGCCGACGGGGGCGAGCCCGCCGACGTGCGGGGGCGGCGAGCCGCGGCTGACGGTCGCGTACTGGCTCTGAATGCTGGGCGAGCGGTCGAGGTTCGCCGCGTACGCTGCGGAGGCGGCAGCAGCGTCGTGCGGGTTCGGCAGGGGCGTGGGGGACGGGGAGGGGA
>JTLS01000101.1:0-36304 GCA_000826855.1 Basidioascus undulatus | reverse complement strand
GGGGGCTTGGCTCGTTGGCATGCGTCGCAGGTGCGGACATAGTCACTGACGAAGGTGTGCATCTGTGGCCAGTAGAAATCATGGGAGACGATCTCGAGGGTCTTGGCTTGGCCAAAGTGTCCAGCGGTGAGCCCATCATGGGCTTTACATAGGATGTTGACCTTGAGGGGTTCGGAATCCGGGACGTAGATGAGGCCATTGCACAGGAGAAGGTTCTCCTCGAGGGAGAAGGGTTCAAGGGTGGTTGCTGTTTCAGCATCGCAGGGGAGGTCAGGATCACATAGGAGGAGGTGTTTGATGGCTGGGTCATGATCGAGGGAGGAGCGGATGCGGTCAGCGAGGTCAGAGGCAGGAGAGAGGGTGGTAGCCGGGAGCATGGCGGAGAGGGAGAAGGGGCAGAGGAGGATCTGGGCAGGCACATGTGAGGCCTTTCCCCCTCTGCAAAGTCGCGATGCTGGGTGAGGGCATCCGCTTTACCATTCTTGATGCCCGGACGATAGACGATGGAGTACTTGTGGTGGTTGATTTCCTCGGACCACCGGGCTTGGCAGCGGGAGAGGATGCGGGCAGTCTGGAAGTACTCGAGGTTCTTGTGGTCGGTAAGGACCCGGAATGTCTCCGCTCTCGAGGTAGTGCCACCAGAGCTTGACTGCAGAGACGATGGCGAGAAGCTCCTTGTCATGGATCTCGTAGTTGCGCTCCGATGTCGACATCTTGCGGGACATGAAGGTGATGGGGAGTAAGAGGCTGTCAGGGTGGACCTGGGAGAGTATGGCGGAGATGGCATAATCGGAAGCGTTGCACTTGATAACAGTTTCTAGGGCAGGATATAAGTGGCGCAGGATGGGGGCAGACGTGAATGCGGTCTTGAGGGCCTGAAATGCTGCTCGGGCTGGGGTGTCGAAGGAGAAGATGGTGCCCTTCTTAAGGAGATGAGTGAGCGGGAAGATGATGCGGGAGTATCCTTGAATGAAGCGGCGGTAGAAGTTGGTGAAACTGAGGAAGGTCTGGAGCTCCGTGACTGTCTGCGGTTCCGGCCAGGAGAGGACGGCATCGATCTTGGCAGGTGACATGGCGATGCCGTCGGCAGTGATGATGAAGCTGAGTCGAAGTATCCTCGCCAGGCTGTACAAATGAAGTGAGCACCTTCCCACTAAGTATGCTAGCATTCAAACGCTCCCGATACCGCTACAACTTATCCATCGGGCCGGACATCTGTATGCGGGACGTTGGACTGGTCAGCTGCAGCGTGAGAGTGCTGCGTGCGCGGTCTGCGGTGCAAGTCTGAAAGATAATGTTGAGCTGCGAGGAATTTCAGGAAAGTCATCCGAAGGGACATTACTGCCTGATCACTGGGTGTAAGGAAACAATGGTTTAGAGCACTCATCCCGAGCGCCAAGGCCCGCTTCCCGACGCTCGAGTGCGGCCAGCTCAGGGTTTAATAGTCTCCTTATAGTTCAATAAAAGGAGTACTTGAAATTTCTGGTATCCTGCCCCCGTGCTTCTTAAACGGTCAGAACAACTGCGGGACGGTTCCAGTGCGGACACACCATGCCTGCCTATCCAATCCTGCTTGCGCCTCCTCGCCGACCGTCTCTTTTCCCCAGCTCATCCAACCTCCGATCTACCACAGTTTACGAGTATTTACCGCGATAAGCCAACGCGTACGGGCGTATGAACGTCCGGAGTAGCGCCGAGGTGACGCAGAGCGGGTGATCAATCTGGGTCTCGCGAGCGGAACTGGGCCAGGTCTCTACTGTAATATGAGGACTTACCGCCTTCTGAGAGCTCTCTGGAAGGTTAATATCCGGGAGAAGATTGTTGCGTATATGCACAGCCCGAAGATGCCTTGCCGCTGCGGCCCCGCGTCCGCCGCCTATAGCGAATGAGTAAATCCACAACATTCCCGCATTTCCCATCAAGCGCGAAGAAAGTCGTTATTCGGAATCACATGAATCATTGCGCCTTCTTCTCTTCCGTCACGTCCTCCGCGGGCTTGACCGCCCTGCCCACGAGCAGCGGCGGCTGTCCAGGCCCACTGCCATCCTCGAAGATGGCGACGAGAACGTAGCAGACGAGGACGACGTTGGCCGCGCCGGCGGCGAGGAGGGCCGCGTAAGTCGTGTTCCCTGTTCAATATTGAAGAACGTCAGGAGAGCTTCATTGGAGGGGAATAACGGCGTGATGGGTTGGAGATGGTCGTTTGCGCTGACCGTTGAAGAGATAGCTCAGGGAGAGGAAGTACGAGCTGAGAGGAAGGAAAGCCATGGCGAGCGAGAAGGCTGCGAGCTTGGCGATCACCGCGCTGTTGCGAAAAGCGAATCGTACGGGAGATGATGTCAGTGCGAGAAGGAAGAGCTCAGTCGAACGTCGAAGAGGCACCCATTCGCGGCGGCTTCAGTCAGCTTTGCAGACGCGGTCTCGGCAGATGTCGACATTGACGTCGTAGAGTCGATTGTGCGGCAGAGGAATGTACGGTCGAAATGGGTCAGTCGAGGATTTGGGGTTTCGAGCGTTCGCGGTTGAGGTCAAGGAGCGCGCGTCGCCTTCGCGCCCTTCGCCTTACTCTCGACCACCGTCTCCGTCTTCGCTCGCTCACTTTGTTGCTCACTTTGGCTTGTGCTCTGTAGCACTTGCTGTCGCCTTCATTCAGGGATAACCCCGCAACCGCACTCCCTACCGCTCCTCCTGTTGTCTCACCACCCCGCACCTGCCCGCCATGGACGTTTCCAAGATGTTCAAGCTGCCGCAGCTGCCGGCGGGCAAGAACAAGCGGCGGCTTGATGCAGGACCAACGGCAGGCGAGTCATTTCTGCTTCAGTGAAGCTAGCTTGTGATGGGTCTGACAGGAAATGGTTGGGCCTTCCAGACCAGCTCGAGCAGATGAAGCGGGCGCGGACGGAGCAGGAGGAGGACGAGCGTCAGCGCGCTGCCGTCGCTCAGGACAAGGGCAAGGGCAAGGCGCGCGCGGTCACCGTCGCGGACGAGGAGGAGGAGGGGCGTTACGAGCCCCCTGGCGTCCCCGACGATTTCTTTGGAGGGGACGAAGACGAGGACGGCCGCTTCTTTGGCGGCGGCCTGACGAGCAAGCAGAAGGACATCTTGGACATCTTTGACAAAGCTGGGGAGGGCAACGAGGTACGTACTTCACTGGTTGCGAGCTGGCAGTGGAGTAGGACGCTCATGAGGTCGCGGGGCTGGTCCAGGGTCCCGGGGCTTTGACGCTGCCGGCTGTACGAAAGCAACTCAAAGAGTTCGATCGCACCGTGCAGAAGAACCAGGAGCTGCGTGTCAAGTACCCTGACAACCCTTCGAAGTGAGTTCCACAAGCTGCCGTCGTAATGAGCAACTCCAGGCTGATGCTTTCCGCTGCGCGGCAGGTTCATCGACTCCGAAGCGGACCTCGACGCGGCGCTGAACGATCTCAAAAACCTCACCCAAGACCCGAACACGTTCTACCCCGAGCTTGTCAAGTCTGGCATGGCCGTGCAGCTCGTCGGCCTGCTCAGCCACGAGAACACGGACATCGCGATCGATGTCGTCGAGGTGCTGGAGGAGCTCACGGACGAGGACGTAGTGGACTCCGAAGCGGAGGGCGAGGAGGGCGAGGACGAGGATCCGGCCAGGGGGCTGAACAGGCTGGTGGATACGCTGGTGCGTCCTGCTCGGCGAAGGGTGAAGGGCGATGTTGGTCTGGCGAGGGCTGACGGGGATCCGCGGCGGCAGCTGGAGAACGCGGTGTTGGACCTGCTGGTCGCGAACTTGAGCCGGCTGGACGAGGAGCAGGAAACGGACCGGCAAGGCATCTTCCATACACTCGGTGTGTTCCTCAATTGCCCTGTTCGCACAAGCTCACTCGGCTGGGTTGACTGACCCCTGCACATCTACAGGCGTGTTCGAGAACCTGCTGTCCCTCCGGCCCCAGCTGGGCGAGACGCTCGTCTGCTCCACCACCATTCTCTCCTACCTCCTCGAGCGCATCAAGCCGAAAACGTACGACTCGAACAAGCAGTACGCGTCCGAAATCCTCGCCATCCTGCTGCAAAACAGCCGCGCGAACCGGCTCGCCGTGGGCGAGAAGGAAGGCGTTGACACCTTCCTCCGAGTCCTTTCCGTGCCTCCCTTCACATCGCTGTTTGAAGGCGGCAGACTGAGCTGATGCAGATGATCGCAATTATAGCAATTCCGTCGACGCGATCCGGCAGACGTGGACGAGCTCGAGTTCCTCGAGAACGTCTTCAACGCGCTGTGCTCGGCTCTGGCCGAGCCAGAGATCAAGAAGCTATTCCTCGAAGCGGAGGGCGTTGAGTTGATGAATCTTGTCATTCGGTGAGTTGCTTGATTTACATCCTGCTAAAAAGTGACGTTGATCCGGGGTTACAGGGAGAAACTCGTCGCGCGGACGCGCGCCATCAAGGTTCTTGACCATGCGCTCTCTGGACCTGCTGGGTCGGCGAACAGCGAGCGTTTTGTTGAGGCTCAGGGTCTCAAGCTGCTCTTCAGCGCGTTCATGCACCGCGTAGGTCGCCGCACTCTAGCTTCATTTTGCTGCGGCAGCTGAACCTGCCTTTCGCCTCCGTCCTCCCGCACAGGCACCTGCGAAAAAGTCCGGCCTCGGCGCGACGTCCACCTCGTCCGAGGACGAGGAGCACCTGCTCGGCATCTTCGTCTCGCTCTTCTCGAACCTCGGCTCAGACACGCCTGAGCGCCTGCGCCTCCTGACCAAGTTCGTCGAGCGCGAGTACGAGAAGGTGGACCGGCTGCTCGAAGTCCGCGAGAACGCCGAGGGTCGCGTGCAAGCGCTTGAGCGCTCGCAGGACGAGGACGAGGACGAGGACGAGGCGTACTTGAGACGGCTCGAGGCGGGGCTATTTACGCTTCAGATGGCGGATTACGTGATTGCTTGGTTGGCGATGGAGGACGACGGGGTGCGCTTTCATTACTTTCTGGCGATTGGCATGCGGTTTCATTAGCGCTCGTTGACATTCAATCTACGGCAGATTCGAGACCACATCGAGCTTCTGCTCAAGCGGAAGGGCAAGTCGTTCGCGGACGTTGTGAAAGTACTCGAGGGTTCGTCAAACTTCTCTGTTCTATGGCCGTGTACGCTACTCAATGGGACAACGGCTCATGCGAGGTTGACCCTTAGAGTACGCCGACAACATGGGCGAGGTACAGCCGACGGGGCGGGACGAGGCGCCGAGTCAGAAGGAGATCATCGGCCACTTGATCGAGTACCTCCAGCCGCCACCGGCAAACGGCGACGACGCTCAGTCGGAGGCTCAGCCATGATGATCCGCGCGGAGCATTTTAATGAACGACCAATGAATCACTTCCTTCTGCTGCATTTTGTTCGCATTAGTTCAGCAGGTCCGAGGTTTTGTCGATGTCTGTTTATGTCTACACGCGAGGCGGACCTGCGAAGGAAGCCCAAACGTGGCTGCTGGCCCTGAAGACTATGCTGGCTTCACGCAACTTGCAATAAATTTCTAACCAAAAAAACAATCAATGGACTGCTGATTGTACCGAGGCTGTTGTAGGTGAGGGGGTTGGTGGAGCTGGAGGAAGGGGGGAGGGAGACGGGGACGGTGGAAGCGAGGATGGGCGCGGGGTATGTGGGCCGCTTGGGTGAGGAGTGGGGGAAGGTTGATGAGAACTGCTTGAGGGGGGAGTGGGTAGACTTGTATAGTTAAAATTGCGACGAAGGTGAAGTCCCAGCAGATGGGTGCGCGGGTAAAGGGGAGTACGTGCCTTCTTTACCCCGACCTTCCACGCGCTCGCACTCACACCACGTTAGCACGACCAGCTTGGGCTACGCACAGGCAGCGTGTCCTGCCCCCGTCCGCACGTTCGTCACCTTTTTCATGTTTTCCTTCAGATCCTGGGCCTATTCCTACGCGGGGCACGCTGACATGCCCTGGGTGTTGTTTGCAGCGAAGGCGCCGACACCTACACTCGGGCACTACGTCTCCGCACTCGCGGGCTCCGCCGTGTCCGCCTTCTTCTTCCGTATATCCGGCACAGCATCTTCCCTCTCCCCCTCCCGTACCCCTCCAACCCTTCCCCCGCTCCAACGCCGCCGCGTCCGCAGTCTCCCAGCGAGCAGACATTCAGCACGACCACCGCGACCTTCTCTTCTACAAGCACGCATCAGCGCGCCCGCACGCGCTTCGGGCGGATCAGCGCGGACGAGACCTAGCGAAGGAAGGGATGGCTTGCTGGTGCGGAGATGAGGGGGATGCGTAAAGCTGGGCGAGCCCGGCCGGGAGAGTGGAAGCGTCAAGGCGGCGACCGTGGCGGGACATGGGTCGACGCATGCCAGCTTGATGATCTGATGAGTACGACTGTGGCAAAGAAAGAAGATACTCCGATGGAGCGGAGCGAAGTGAACGACGAGGAGTTGTCCATGAGCTTAAGGAGCAGGCTCCCTGCCAGATGGGTAGGTCAGGAAGAAGTCGTTTCGAACCCCTTCTGGAGGACTTCAACAACGTTACTGGGTTATAACACCTTGTATGGGGGTCGTTCCACAGCACACAGGTCCTCGAACGATCGAATGGGCGTTTCATCCTGATTTGCTGTGTGAGCGGCAGTTGTGTTATGGCAGCAAGCGCCTTATGTAGATACATTCCGTCGCGAACGGTTGATGTACACCTAGCAGTTTCGTTCAATACAGAGTTCCATGATTCTACAACTCGAGAGGTGAAAAAAGGGAGAGGCGACACAAATGATGGCGCTGGGGCACTAGCGCTGCCGTCCTTCGTCAGGCAAATGACTCTTTGCTGCTGTAGGCGTCGCGAGAATCATTTCCAGGAATCTGAGGGGGTTTGGGGTTCACAAGATATAAGAGTGCTCTTATCGGAGTAGGCGACCGAGAAAGGTTCTTACAAAAGGAGATATGCTGGCGAAGCTGGGCGACTGGTCGTGCTGGGCGCCCAACCTCTCCATGTCAACGACTCGACGACTTGAGAGATGACGGCGACGCCGTCCAGTGGAGCAGGTTTCTCTTGACCAGGGTTATTTCAGTACAACACGCTTAGGATCCTAGGACGCTCAATTGACTGAAGAAAGGCGTACATGGCGCGACAGGAAGAAGGCGGAGCGCAGTCGGTCCGTCACGCTGCGCGTCGGCGCCGCCGCGCGGATGAATCAGCGCGAGTCGCTTGGATTCGGTTTCGGAGCACCCTCCGTGTGACTACGGACAGCGGACAGCATGTGTCAGAAGTCGGCGCGTCTGGACGAAGTGGCAATGCGGGGGCAGGAGACTGAACCGTGCGCATTTCGGTCTTGAGACGACGTACGATTGAAGGGTATAGATGATGGAGTGACCGTATGTGCAGGGGAAAATGAGAGTAAAGAATGTGAAGCTGTACCCAACTTGTGTCAGTGCTGCAACCGCAAGTCACCGCTTGAGAAAAAGGACCTTTGATTTGTCGCCGACATGAGTCTGTTTACCCTTGTCGACGCTGTTGTTCGCCCGTGTAAAATCATCATGAGGAATCCAAATGATACATCAAAAGTTGCATCAATGCGCAAAGCACGATACCAATGGTGTGTTCCGGTGTCACTTGAAGGAGCGCGTCTGTTCCGTTCCAGCGGTCGCTATCAAGGTGAGCGGAACGAAGGGGATCCCATAGGCTGTCTGCAAAGTCTTATTCAGCACTCCGTCCTAGCAGAGAGAATGCTGATATGTTGTCAGGCACAAGGGTTTCAGGCAGGAGCGCCCTGATGCTCCACGTACAGTATTCCGGAAGCCCGTCTTGCTTTTCATGAGGTATCAAACCATCACGACAGCCAGCATGATATCGGTTGCTGCAACCAGGGCGTGAGTTTCCCTGAGTAGGCGTTGAAGGAGAGCAGAAATAAAACCTACCGAGCGCACTAGCATAGCAGGCCGTCGTTCCCCAATCTGCAATGCTGCCGTGCCCAACGGCAACATTGAACGCCTGTTGAGACGAACGGAGGTGAGGACGACCCAACGGCATACTTAGTGGGACTCGATGGTGCCGCACCGAAATTTGTCCAACGCAAGCAGCGATACCAACCATGAGGCCAAACGTCAAGGTTGCCAGGACTGACGCCACAAAGACGGAGGCGGCGAAGATGCCTCATTTCAGATCGTGCAACACGGACATTCTGACTACGTTACCAATCGAAAACCTTCAGACCAAGCATCAAGAGCTTACCTGCAAACAAGGGACCGCAAAGACCGTCCAAGTCGAAGCTTCAGTGAACGGCCAGACACAGAGGGAAAGTTTCCGGAGGGCTGACCTGAACTTGGAACGAGACGCAGCTGCCTGCGATGATCATAATCGTACCGCCATGGTTTGCTGGTTATCTCTGGCCGAAAGTCGTGCTGGGCGTCAGTCCAAGATGCACAGTCCATTTGGCCCGAATCGCCTAGCTCCTCAAAGCAGGAGGTCCCAGATGATTGAAGCGGAACAGCAAAATGGAAACTGAGAAATGCGCAGCCCGAGACCTTCTGTGCCATAGAGAGCCGGCCCAAGATGAACGACTGACCAGGTGAAGACGAGAATTGATATAGAGACCGCGATGAACATACTGTCGTTCGGAATAGTCTGGTGAACATTTCGTCAGGACACGGCTGGGATCTACCGATCCTTGCATCCGTCGGGGACCTGACCAAATGAAGCCCGCAACGGCGCTGAGTAAAGCTCCAAGCAGCACTGCTTCGAACAGCCCACCCAACAACCAAGGCCCGCAAGTAGAAGAAGAACAGGCAGAAGTGCTGAAGGCTGCTTCTCACAGGCCGAAGAAGTCATTGGTGTGGGCGGAGACTGTTTGAGAGGGAGAGGCTGCAGATCATTCGTCGTGCAATTTCTCTTTAAAGGAGCGGATTGCGGGGCAAACTGGGGATCATGTCAGGAACCGAGAAGGGCGTGCAGAGCGGAGAATGCTCGGGAGGAACATGTAAGATGTTGTTGTTTCCTTTGCGGGAACACGCCCCGGAGCGGTTCTTGCGGGGGCTGTCCGACGACGGCCGCATCGGCGCTGCGTCGCATGTTGCATTGGAGTTGCTGTCAGTAGACATGCGGCGAACTGAGGCGAACCCGCACTGTGCTTCAGCGCTCCTAATAGGAAGGAGTATCAAGAACGCCCATCTTCTTCCATTTCGTAGTAAAAAGTGTGCCCGTCGAAACAAGCGTTATTGGAAGTGCTCAGGCAAGACAAGACAAGATGAAGCAGAAACACGCCACTCGGCAGCTGCAGTCATTTTACTACTATACGATAATTTCCGCCGCTGCAGCGGCTCCGAGGACACCCAGCCCGGCCAGAGAAATCTGTTTGACAAGACCTACATGCGAAGGCTCCAAATCGTCATGACAAAATTCACAGTGCATCGGCCGGCACGATACAGAAACTACGGAAATCGCTTCTTGTCATACTCAGTCGCCGGACAGAATCTGCCCAGACAGCGAGCGAGTACATGGTTCTTCCAGGTGCGACTACGGGAGAACAGTTCACTCCCGAGTCCGTCGGCACTTTGCGCTGGAACGTGAAACGCAGAGGTGGCTGGTCAGTGCGTAGTTCACGACTGCGTTTACGTTGTAACCGTGTCGCTGATCTACGTCTACGTTTTCAGGCCTTTCAGCCACATATTTTGCGCCTTTCTCGTGATTCGCCATGTCGATCCAGGTCCTGAAAGCTTTATGTGCAAATTTATATATTTAATTTTCATGTACAGCCAAAGAAGATGGCTAAAAGCGCGCGAAGTCGAGATACAGGCCTGAAAGCGTTGCGACGTCTACGTCTACGGTTAGGAGCAGCGCAAGTTCACTATTCTGTGGCTTGCACCAAATACTGTGGTCGAATTTTGTGGCCATGGCGGCCCAGCTGGTCTGTCTGAGTCTGTTCTATCACATTTCACCTCTGGGATTATACTCGTACGCCATCTCCTCCCTTCCCGCGCTCGTCACTCTCGCATATTCCAAATAGAGTCTGTACGATTTAACATCCGAGACGCACCCTTGTCAGGTTTCTTTGCGACACGGTCATACAGGTCATGATCCTCTCGTCTAAGCATATAACTATGAATGTCAGCGTAACGGAAAGTGACGGGCGCTCCAGCATTTGCCGTTCTGCGCCATAGCACGGGCAAGGTCGTCGTGGCCGATGCCTGCACCAGAAGGAGACCCTTGAAAGCTATTCACCGGATTACCAACGAGGGGTCTTCAGAAGGCGAACGCACTAAAAGACATGACTCATGATGCTAGGATGTCGAACACCTCCCGCCAGTCCAGCTGTTCCGACAGACGAGTAAGTGTCGGGCTGCGGCCCTTACTCGCAAGAGGTCCTCCAGGGAATCATCAAGAACAGATGGTTCGGGGTGGTCACAGACCGAGACGGGCACGTAGTGAAACCACGGAATGAGCATCGTGCTATACCACTTCAGGAAATAGGCCAGCTTTGAGGTCGAGGCTGTTTTGAATAGATAAGTTTCAATGCTTCCTCTCGATAAACGCCAAAGGCTTTGGAACGACCCACCTGTTCGTGGACATGATTCTGTTCACCCTCCAGCCGATCGTCAAGTACGGATCACATGTGCCGCTTGGTTGTAACAAACAACGTGACGCTTACCGCTTGAATCGTCCACTCCATCCGTTTGTCTGGTCACCGTTATCCATTAAACCACAAGCCAACAGTTATGCGAAAACTTGCGGAGGAAACGAACTGTCTGTGTCAAGCAGGTATTTGTGCTTGTTGTGGTGCTTCACCTTCCGCCATCGCTGGAAAACCCACTTCTCGCCGAGGACATTATTCCCAACCCAGGTTCAGTTTTGTAGAAAGGTTACGTCTCTGCTCACTTGTCCTCCAGCGTACCTCGTCCGCACACACTCCCCTCACACTGCGCCGGCTGCCCCACAAACTTCGCGTCGAGGTACCACCGCGCAAGATCCCGCTCTTCGTACGACTCCAGGAGCTCCGGGACCCCGGCGTGAGAGACAGTGAGGAGCGGCCGTGGGACGGAAGAGTTGGATGAAGACAGCGAAACGAGGAGGGCGCGCTGCGCGCTGCGACGATGACCGATTCACATGCGGCGCAAAAAGGACACCTGTCGTAGATCCACCCTTTGAACGGCACACACTTGGTCAGCAGTTGTATATCTGGAAAAACCGTAGTCGTTATTTCCAAAGTGAAATGGTGCATACCCAAACAGCCGTCTCCTCGGTCTTATCTTCCCATTTGGGATCCCCTGTGGAAACCCAACCCGGGCGTGAGACTGCAGCTCGCGAAAGAAGGCCGGAAAGCACACTCACTCCCTGGTCTGGACCAGAACTGCTCCAACGGAGCGGCTACAAGGTCGGAGTGAAGTTCGGTTGACGCGAACGAGAAGAGCGGCAAAAGCTTGCTATGCGGTCGGGGATGACTCGACTCGTTCCGGGGTTCAAGAAATCTGTGCGGCGTGTGCAGGGCTTTTTTGACTATCGAAGCCTTTAAATGTCAGAGAACCTTGGTTATTGAGACGTACAGCCCATGTTGACGCAGAAGAGTGGGATTCGAGCATGGCGACATAGCCTGGCGATGCGAGTAGATTAGACCGGGTCTGGCTGCAATGACGGAGATTGTTCAGTTCGGGATGTACACTACGTACGAGTAAAGATTATAACTGACTTTTTCGAATAATACCCACGGTTGCGTCGCGAATAGCCGACCCGAGCGGGCAGTAGTCAGGCCAGTTGCGAGGTCGACCGCTGCAGCAATAGTTCGGATTAGTTCAAGCCTACCCGCATTCGCAATTCACTACGTTAAGAACACTAACTTCTGTCCTAACGTATGGCCTCTTGCAGCGCAACCTTACGTGACCTGGGCTGCGAAGCAGCCTTGCAATCAGCTCAGAGCTGGCAGCGCAAGTCGCTTGCACTACCCCACTTACCACGATAGCGCGACCATCGGCTGACCGTGTATGGTGAATGTAACGTTTAAATACAAAGTGGAAGTGGAACAGAGCAGATACTGACCTCATATCTGGCAACAACTTCGCAACGGTGCGGAGCAGTTTCTCCTGGTCTTTGGCTCGCGCGTTGGTGCCTTTCCATCTTCCTCAGCCTTCTCGATCTGTTGAACTGGCATTAAGAAATGACTCCCGCATTTTGAATAACATTAGCCAACCCACTGTGCGGCGAACTCGGCCGCCCTTGACCTCGAGCGTAAACGTTTCCGCCATATCTTGGACCTCGCGTATTCTCCTCGTAATCTTCTCCGGCTCGACCGCCAAGTACAGATCGGTATCGCGTACGGTCGCGTCGTATTCTTCGACCATAACGACGCGGTTGCGCTTTGCGAAAGCCCACCTGTCAAAGCGTAAGAAAGCTGCAACTGCGGTCAGGCATAGCAAACTCGCGGCGCACCATTTCTCGAACCCTGCAGGCGGCTTCCGACGATACCTTCTCTGGTGCTCGAGCACCGCATCCCGCAGAGTCCGGCTCTACGCGTTCAGCAGCTCCTGCCATTGCTTCTCGCCGCGCTCAACGAGCGCATAGATCGGATGTTGAGCGCCTTCGCTCCGCGGGATCGGCACTCGCCCGTCGGGGCGATAGTCTAGGTGATCGGGCCCTGGCGGGAACGCACCGGAAGGAAAGCTGAACTCGCAATCCGGATGGAGTTCAGATTCGAGGAAGAAGCGAAGCCCCACCGCGCACGAGACGAAGATGAAAACGCTGCACAGGACGACGCGGCGACGAAGGTGCGTGAGAGGCGCCCGAGGGGCGATGGAGCAGGCGCTGGGAGCTCGCATGCCTGGGTGAGTACGGAATGGGAGGATGAGAACGAGTTGATGGTGGTCGAAAGAAGGTCTGCGAGCAGACGCGACGACATCAGGCGTAGCAAAACACGAATAAATCCCGACGTCGCGTCTGCGTGCCTGGACGTGATCTAGAACAAGTTGTTACCCCGTCCGGATGTCATGCTCAGCCTGCAGAGCAGCTTGGAACACAGCATGGACATAACATCCCCAGTCCAAAATATTATCATCAATTCATCCTCGGCATCCACTTCACCGACGGATTCGATGGCACGCTCCTCTTTGTCCATCGCCGCACCCAGCACATCAACACCGACAGACAAGGACACCACATCTCTACTTTATTTTCTCCGTGTATATGTCGCATCTCACTTTTCAATTACGGAAAGCGAGCTTTGCTGAAGGCAAGAAAGCATTACATAGAAGATTGGTTTCGCAATTCATTCATTGTCTACTCGGTCGCAAGAAAAGTTAAAGGAAGAAGCGGAATTAAGAAGGTTGCCCATGCGCAGGAAAAGGGAATGCGGGGTACGCTTAAGCCTGCAGCTGTTGACGGAGACGACGGTGCATTAGCTCAATGTCCTGCGAGGGAGTGAACTGAGACACAAGGCAACGAACCTTCTGCTTGAGCGTGCCACGGAGAGTGACGGCGTCAGCCGCGAACTTGCGGATGCCCTCGTGGAGCTGAAGGTAGCCGAGTTCACAAATGTCAGTGCAAAGTCCTCCAGAACGTGCAGAGAAGCGGCCAAGGCGCACCTTGTCGAACGCCATCTCGTCCTGGAGGAGCTCCCAGCGGAACTTGGGCTCGTCGTCGACGAACGAGACCTTGTCGAACTTGGAGGTGGACTTCTTGGCGGCCTCCGCGTCGAGCTTCTTGGGGACGGGCTCCTCGGACGCGGCGAGCTTCTCGAGGAGGGCGGGGGCGATGGTGAGGAAGTCGACGCCCGCGAGCGCCTTGATCTCGCCGATGTTGCGGAACGACGCGCCCATGACGATGGTGGGGTAGCCGTGCTGCTTGTAGTAGTTGAAGATCTTCTGGACGGACTGGACACCTGTTATTCGGGACGAAGAGATGCGGGCGAACTTCAGCGGACTGAGTCAACGGAAGCTGCGAGCGGCAATCCACGAACCCGGGTCCTTCTCGCCCTCGTAGTCCTCGTTGGGGTTCTTCGCCTTGTACCAGTCGAGGATGCGGCCGACGAAGGGAGAGATGAGGGTGACGCCGGCCTCAGCGCACGCGACGGCTTGGCCGAAGCCGAAGAGGAGGGTCAAGTTGCAGTGGATGCCCTCCTTCTCGAGCTCGCGCGCGGCCTGGATGCCCTCCCAGGTGGACGCGATCTTGATTAGGATGCGCTCCTTCTTGATTCCAATAGAGTCGTAGAGCGCGATGAGCTCCCGGGCCTGAGGAAGAAGATGACGTCAAGTACGTCAGCCAACGCTTTCGAGCGGCAGCAGAGCAACGAGGGTAAAAAGGGCGCACCTTCTTCTTGGTGCCCTCAGTGTCGAAGGAAAGCGCAGCGTCGACCTCGGTGGAGACGCGGCCGGGGATGATGGCGAGGATCTCCTTGCCAAACTCGACAAGAAGACGGTCGAGCGCGGCCTCGACCTGGGCGTCGATGTCACTGGTAGGCGGGCCAGCTCCGTGAGATCCAGTGCTCCCCGGGAATGCGGGCTTTAATGTCCAAAATGGCAACGAAACTCACCCGCCCTTCTCCTTGGCGTACTTGATCGCGACGTCAATGAGGCGCGCGTAGGATTCCTTCTTAGTCGCGGCGAGGATCAGGCTGAAGATAAGATAGGCAAGTTATGAGACGCATGCACGAGTATAAGATTGTAGTGGGCTTACGAAGGGTTGGTGGTGGCGTCCTGGGGCTTGTAGGCGTCGATGGCTGAGGGTGATCGACGGGCGCAGGGGAAGACGTGGACGGAGACAAGAAAAGCGGTGTGGCGAAGGAGAAAAGGCGAACAAGGCGGATGGCCAATCAGCATGTGCTGCGATACGCCAGACTCCCAAGAAGGCAGAAGACGCACTCGAGAAGTCACCAGAGTCGGCGACGACGACGGTGCCGGTCTGCTTGAGGTAGTCGAGCGA
Source organism: Basidioascus undulatus (assembly GCA_000826855.1). Taxonomy (NCBI): domain Eukaryota; kingdom Fungi; phylum Basidiomycota; class Geminibasidiomycetes; order Geminibasidiales; family Geminibasidiaceae; genus Basidioascus; species Basidioascus undulatus. The sequence goes on along the minus strand of JTLS01000101.1, from coordinate 21,452 downwards.
GGAAGGCATTCTGGGAGCGCAAGCAACCGCTGGTCCAAGTCAGCGTGGTCCCCATGCGTACAAGAGTTGAACGCCCAGTACGAACTTTGTGATAGAAGTGTGGCGAGTGTGGTTGTGGTCAGGGGCAGGAGGGCGCTGGAGGTGATGAAGTCAAGAGCAGAGGGCGACGGGCGAGAGACGCCCGCCTTCTTGCTGACGGCGGGGCCAGCGGAGCTGATGAACTCATTTCCTTGGGGAGGAGGCGTGGGATTTCGGCGCGCAGGTCCGGACTCACGCGCCGCGCCGGCCTCGATCTCGTTCTTTTGCCATCAACGTCCCTCACCACTCGAGTCCCGGATGCCTGTTGATTGTGCCTGAAAATGTACTTTACTTTTTGGATGTGGAAGCTCATGGTGTATGTTCACAACGTCTTTCGTGCAGTCGTTTTCATTCACCATCGCTCGAGCTGCCCTTCCTCGACCGACGTCATACATATCGCCCACCCCGCCCATTGCCCTCACTGCCTCTGTCGTTTTCACGGCGACCACCATTCCAGGTCTAGCAACGCCGAAGGAAAGTTATCTTGATGATGTCGTTAGTAATGAGGCGGCCAACCGGAACAGCAGCCCGTCAGCGAACGTTCAGTAAGTCTGCACGCTGTCGCCGAGGACGACATGGTTGCTGCTGATCTCTGCTGTCGCTCACTACTGATCTCTGAACTGCTCAGACAGTCCATTCGCAATACTGACCAAAACTAAGGGACGTTTCTCAGATAAGAAGGCCGTGTTCGTCATACATCTTGGTCAATTAGCAGCGGTGCCGGATGGGATGTCGGCGACGTCCCCAAAGCTCCCGGCCTTCCGTTGTTTTTCGACTGCCACACTATAGCGTGCGTCCCACATGAATCGATTCCAAAGGTCATAGTGACTCGATTCATGGACTGCAAACACATATCTCAGAACTCTGCAGGGGGAATGGACGGGGCTGAGCTCAACACTGGGAAATAAGCCTATATTGGAATCGGCTGTCGGGAGCCTAATCGGGGGTGCTTCATATAATGATGGTGATTCCACTTGGACATCATGCTTGGGTGGGATTTATATGGATCTATTGAGCGGAGCAAGTTTTCAGAACCGAGGTGCAATGCCCGGTCCGGGATCAACGTGCGTGCCGTATCTATTGCTGCTTGCCGGCTTTCAGTACATGAGCTGTGTCGGAATGAGTTTCTTGTTCTAGTAGTAGTCTGCATAATGATTATCTTCTGAACCCCGGTCCTTCAGACAATGCAAGGCAACGTTGGGTAACTGGAGGCGCAGTCTCCGATTCCCCGCCTGTCGTCCACTTGTCAATCGGGCCGGCCTTTCCGGCAGGCCCACCAGTGACGGTGGGCTTTCAGCTGCATCCTCACCACTCGCAGTGTAATAGACGAGAAAGTGAAAGTGCGAGATTGTTCGGTGGATATAGAGCTCTGATTTCGAGCAGATCCCTCAAAAAACAGCCTCGCGGGGAAGCAGCGGGGTTGTGGAGGGACGTCATCGATAGCCAGAGTTCTTGACTGGCACTCTGCATCTCCTTCGCGCTAATCGTACCGCGCTGGACAATCTTGAAGGCCTGAACGACGTACCATGTAATGGCAGAGCAGATTGCATGGGATAAATCAAAGCCTGAAAGAGAGGCAGAGTGCGCTTAGAACGTGCGAGGTCGGTCGGGGGATTTGCCCGAATGTGAACTCAGCAAGAAACGGCGGCAACTGCGCCCCCCAGCGTTTTCGCTGAGCAACCGGCCACGCTCCTGCCTGCCATCCTTGCCTTCTCGCCTTCACTCCGCCCGCCTCCCTCTCCGCTTCCTCCTCGCATCTCTTTCTTTCCTGCGTATAAAAAGTCGCATCTGCGCATTCCTCTTTCCCCAGACAGGCTCTCTCCCCCACCCCCAGTACTCCGAACGCTGTAGGTCATGAGCTGGGAACGCGATAGGAGGCAAGCTTGAGCTGACGTAGCGTGGGTCCGCTCGAGCAGATCCACGATGCCTTTCACGCCCAACGAGAACGACGAGCTCGCGATTGCGACCATCCGCACGCTTGCGGCGGACATTGTCGCCAAGGTGCGCTCATACCCTTGGACGGTGGGCAGACGGCGAAACAGGAGGCTGATGCAGGGCTTGCGGACGGACAGTCCAACTCCGGTCACCCCGGTGCTCCGTACGCTGATGCCAGCGTCTGGTTTGAGAATCCGTTGTTGTGCTGACGAGGGATTCAATCGTTCAGCATGGGCCTGGCGCCGATCGCTCACCTCCTGTGGTCTCGGTAAGTCTCGGTTCGAATGGTGGATGAGGACTCTGGCGGTTCGAGTTACTCATCTCGCTGTGAATGATGGAACAGCTTCCTCAAGGCGAACCCCAAGGACTCCAAGTGGATCAGCCGTGACCGTTTCGTCCTCTCCAACGGCCACGCTTGCGCTCTTCAGTACATCATGCTCCACGTGCGCCTTCGCAATCCCATTCCTTCTACAGCGCTCGGCCCAGTTCTAACGTGGACATTTGAGCACCGATCAGCTCCTCGGCTACGACCTCACGATGGACGACCTCAAGGCCTTCCGTCAGGTCGACTCGCGCACCCCCGGTCACCCCGAGGTCGGCGTCACGGACGGCGTCGAAGTCACAACCGGCCCGCTCGGCCAGGGCTTCGCCAACGCCGTCGGTCTCGCGATCGCCGAGCGCCACCACGCCGCGACCTTTAACAAGGACGGCCTGAACGTCATCGAGAACTACACCTGGATGTTCACCGGTGACGGTTGTCTCCAGGAGGGTGTCGCGTCCGAGGCTGCTTCGCTCGCCGGGTACGTCTGATCCAATCGCCCTCCATTTGGGTCATAGTTGCGGATTCTGATACATCACACACAGCCACCTGAAGCTCGGCAACCTCATCGCCATCTACGACGACAACAAGATCACCATTGACGGCAACACCAACGTCTCGTTCACCGAGGACGTCGAGAAGCGCTTCGAGGCGTACGGCTGGCAGGTCCTCCACGTCGAGAAGGGCGACACCGACATTCAGGCGATGTACGACGCGATCGTTAAGGCGCAGGAGGACAAGTCGCGCCCGACCATCATCAACCTCAAGACGATCATCGGCTATGGCTCGACCCAGCAGGGCACCCACGGCGTCCACGGCTCGCCCCTCAAGGCCGACGACATCAAGCAGCTCAAGCAGCGCTTCGGCTTCAACCCCGACGAGACCTTCGTCGTCCCGGAGAAGGTCAAGCAGTACTACGCCGAGATCGCGCAGAAGGGCGCCAAGGCCCAGGAGGAGTGGAGCAAGGTGTGCCGTCGTCCCTAGCATGCCCCCGTTCGATTCTCCAGCATCTCACGATTTTACTCTTTCCCCTCTCCAGATCTTCGCTGATTACGAGAAGAAGTTCCCGAAGGAGGCGTCCGAGATCAAGCGCCGCTTCGGCAAGGAGCTTCCTCAGGGCTGGGAGAAGGCTCTCCCCGTCTACAAGCCCACCGACGGCGCCGTCGCGTCCCGCAAGCTCTCCGAGACCGTCATCTCCGCTCTCGCCGACATCCTTCCTGAGGTGCGCTTCCCGTTGCTCTTCTCGTGCTGCGCGTCGTCTGATCTTGGGGGTCCCGTTCTAGCTCGTTGGCGGTTCTGCCGACCTTACCGGCTCCAACCTCACTCGCTGGAAGACCGCCGTCGACTTCCAGCCCCCCGAGATTGAGGCGCCGGGCGACTACTCTGGCCGCTACATCCGCTACGGTGTCCGCGAGCACGGCATGGGCGCGTGAGTGCTTCACCATCTCCATAGCTGCCCCAGATATCTGACTTTTCGCGTCCTGTAGCATCATGAATGGTCTCGACGCCTACGGCGGTATCATCCCCTTCGGCGGCACTTTCCTCAACTTCGTCTCTTACGCCGCTGGCTCCGTCCGTCTCTCCGCCCTCTCGCACCACCGCGTCCTCTGGGTCGCTACCCACGACTCGTGCGTATATCCTCGCTTTGAATTACGCATGCTCAATGTCTGACATGGTGATGATCATCTGCAGTATTGGTCTCGGTGAGGACGGCCCTACTCACCAGCCCATTGAGACTGTTGCCCACCTCCGTGCCATCCCCAACCTCGTGCGTACCTTCAGAGATAAACGTTGCCGTTCCGTGGTACTGACCGGTCGGTTCCTTCCAGGCTGTCTGGCGCCCGGCGGACGGCAACGAGACCTCTGCCGCCTACCTCGTCGCACTCCAGTCGACTCACACCCCCTCGGTTCTCTGCCTTTCGCGCCAGAACCTGCCCCAGCTCGAGCTCTCCACCATCGAGAAGGCTGCGAAGGGCGGTTACCTTGTCGCGGAAGCCGACCAGGCCGACATCACAATCGTCTCCACCGGCTCGGAGGTGGCGATCGCGCTCGAGGCTGCCAAGGTCCTGACCGAGAAGGGCCGCAAGGTCCGCGTTGCGTCCCTGCCTTGCTGGGAGGTGCGTACCGTCTCGATATCCCGCGATTTTCTGCTGTCCATTCTGTACTTTGCTCACGCTTTTCCTCGTGTTTGGACAGGCTTTCGACACTCAGTCGTTCGACTACAAGCTCTCCGTCCTCCCCCACGGCGCGCCGATCATGTCGGTTGAGGCTTACAGGTTCGTCCTTTTTTTGCGTCTGGCAAGCGTCTCCACCTCGTGATTGGCTAATAATGTGATTCTTCAGCACCATTGGTTGGTCCAAGTGGAGCCACGAGCACTACGGCATCAACACCTTCGGCGCGTCTGGCCCCTACCAGGAGGTCTACGCGAAATTCAAGATCACCCCCGCCGGTATGTCTTCACTGCGTCATATTCTCTCATACTCCAAGAGTTAGTCTCATTTCGATTCGCTCCCGTTCCCTTGACAGGCATTGCCGAGGGCGCCGAGAAGGTCATCGACTTCTACAAGAAGAAGGGTGGCGAGGTCGTCTCCCCGGTCCTTTCCGCGCTCGGGAACTAGGTCCCTTGCGGTTGCGGTCTTGTAATGTTCTTTCTGTTTCGTTGACTTGTGAAATAAGCTAGAGTTTTGGTCTTTCTTGTTGGTTCTGATGCCAATCGATTGGTTACGAGTTGCGCAGGATGGTGTGTGAGTCGAGTTGAATGGGGGGTTCTGACGTTAATGAGGGCTAGCCGCCGAGCAAGTCATGAGTTCAGTCGACACATGTTCATGCGTTGTCCTGAATACATCGACTGACAAGATCGAGCTAGTTAGGCGTGGGGGGAGCCAGCCGACGGCGCCTTTCGACGAGCTGCTGGAGAGCGTGTCTTCCAAGAGCGTGATGTTGCGCTGCGCTTCACGGATGTGGCCTTCTAGAAGCGAGGGACCGCCCCACGCGGGCGCTCGTGTAACGGTCGTAAGGTAGTCCGCAGGGAGAGCGGGTAGAGATGTTGAAAAGGGTACAGCTGATCTTTGGCTGATCGGCTGAAAGAGTCAAAAACGTGTCAGGAGGAGAGGACTGGCGAGTTGACGCACTGAAGTGGACACAATCACACGTAGTCGTCGCCGTTTGCTGAATCGGCAGGGTATATGCACAGGCTTACACGACGTAGGTAGCGAGATCGTGGCCAGCGATGAGAGCAAAGAGAAACTGTGCGGTGAAGGAGCGGCCGGAGCGGGCCGAGCGGACACTGCTGCCCCAGACCAAGCGCACTTCACTTACTTTCTCGATAAAGGTCCCTTAAGATAACGGAGAGACCCTCTCTGGATTCGACCTATCCTTGACTGCTCAGCCTGTACCGCAAAAAAAATCATTAAATTGCTTGGATACCTAGCCCCAGTGAAGCCATGTGTTTCGATTCACGACAACCTCAGCGCGCTGCGCTGCGCACACAAACGCTGAGCATGCGCTTCCCACCCCAATTCAGCACGCCCAGCTTGCACGAATTGATATGTCGTCAACGCGTGTTAGTATATCTTCTTTTTAACCACTCTTCTACGGAGCTGTTATGCTTGATGCTCAGAAGTGTGTGCGAGGCTCGGCGCTGACAGTGGAGACCTCAAACCAAACTGCAGGGTCAGGTTTGAGTCACGACTACGAGGACTACGCCGAAAAATACGGATAGACTAACACGGATCCAACCTCTCTGAAAGATACGATTCGACGGCCCCGAGTCACTCAAGCTCAGTCGGAAAATCGTGCTCCGCCCGAGTCAGCAACTGCAAAAGGGAAGTGGACACGCAAGGCGAAGCTGTTCCCAGGCGAACACGGTCTGAATGATTTATGAGCAGCCTTCCATCATGACCTGCACCAGCTCCGGCAGCTTGCTTGCTTCCACCAGCAGCATCCGTCCGCGCGAGTCCACGCCAAAAGCGTCTTCCCCGCGCGGTGCGGAGTGCTCGAAAGGATAGTCCGCAACGTGGGAGGCGAACTGGCGTCCATTCACTCGGTCAACGTCAATCTCGCCTGACTGAAGAGGACAGCTAGACAGCGGGGACGCACCCGAGCCGTGAACTCGTCTTCCGGATGATACAAGAACAGCGAATTGCCCGCCGTAAGCGCCGACGGATTTTTAGCATTCTTGGACTTTTTAGCAGGCGCGGCAAGAGTGTCCTCCTCCATTGCCCACTCGCGGTCCGCGGCAGTTTCAGCGAAGGTGCGCGAGAGGATAAGGAAGTGCGTGAAAGGGGAAGGCTGGCCCTGCAACAACCGCGTTTCTTAGCATCGCGCAACAACACCCGCTTCCAATACCCAGAAAGATGTCCTCAACTCACGTTCGACCCAAGCTCCTCGGCCAGCATACGAAACATGTGCGGGATGAGCTGCACCGGCATGTTGACCAATCGCTCGCCGAGGACGACGCCGACTTTCGCGGAAGAGGAGGGCTCAAGAGCAGCATGAAGGACAGTTTGAAGATCGGGAGTGAAGGATGACTTGGCGCGGGAGAGGAGGTAAGCCGTGAGAACCTTGATTGCGGCATGTTCCTGTAGCGCCAGCGAGTCAGCACGGCCGCAAGCCGCAATGCGCCAGGACGCACGCGCGAGCAACGTACTCGATGAGTATTGAGATCGATGGTTGTCAAGAACGCGTACGGATCACTGTCCTTCCCGTCCACCTTGATCGTGCTCCCGAGCTGGGGTTGGCTCAGGATGAGGTCGGTGAGCTCGCCGAGCGCTAGATGCTCAGCGTCGCTCTGGAACAGCTGCATCAGAAGGTGCTTGATCGCGTGGTAGTCGATCGGTGCGGGATCGAAGAACTCGAAATCGACGTCGACGGTGTCCTGCAGTGGACGCGCCCGTCAGTGCGCCGAAAGCAAGGGGGTGAACAGGCGACGAACGATTTCAGGCTCAGAGCCGGAGTCAGACGCCTCGTCCGCCTTGCGCTTGGATTTTTTGGGATCCGCGCGCACAGCTCGGATCGGCTGAGAGACGGACGGCTGATCGATATCCATGGCAATAAGCGATAATGTGAGGATGAGGTGAGGGAGGTGATGGTCGAGGAAGGAGGTGGGGAGCGCGAAGGCGCCGAACTTCGCATTTCGGCGGAGGACCCAAGTTTCTATCGGCTTCAGGCTGATGGCCGCCCTCGAATCCCCAGGCATCGCCAAACATCGCTGTGCCGAGCACATACCTAGTGTTTATTTCCCCACAGAACGTTAAGCGCTTTCCAACATTGGCACTCGCCGCCATGGTGCGCAGGATAACTCAGGCCGATCGATGCAAATGTATATGCGAAACAGTGCGGGAATGGTACAAATTATCATACAGGTATCGTGCGAAAGGGTATGTCGTCGAAAAGTGCAGGTCGTGGAGATGTCGTGATGATACTGTGATGCAAAAATAAACAGAAGATGAGGAGAGAAGTGTAACGCTGCCGGGAGCCCGAGCCCTGTCTGGCCATCAATGCGTCCGCGCGCTGTCGTTCCTCTCCCACAGCTCGAAACCCCTGTCGGTTCGGCGCAAGCCCAGGCGAACGCCCAGCGTCTCGCCGCCGCGCCGTTGGAACGGCTGTAGGCCGAACCATCGACGAGCCCAGTTGCCCATCCGAGTCCAAACCCGCGCCCTGATGGAAGGCTGGTCTTCCGTAGCAACGGCTTCCCCGAGCTCGGACCAGACAAAGGCGGGGCGAGTACGTATCGAGTCGTCGTCGTAGGCCGTACCACCGCCGGTACCGAGGACCGTCGTCGGAAGCGTGGACGAATCGATGTGGGTGCGCTTTGTGAGGTACGGCTCGAGCTCGGGGATGGGAAGAGGGTGATCCGCAATGCGAGCGGTCATCGCCTGCACGTATCAACAATGGCATTTCAGTTCTCAGCACCACCGGACAAGAATTGGCAGACAGAAGGGAACGCACCTTTGCTGTGCCCCCGAAAACGGTCTCGTTCAATGTGAAATAGATGCGGTTGAGCAGGCCGGCTGGGAAGAAGCCGTGGCCGGGCTTCGCCGGATCCCACAGCTCGCGCTCCGTCAAGTAGGCTTCGAGAAGCGGGCGCGACATCGGTCGATAGCAGATGCTGGTCGGGTAGAACGGCGAGAAGCCTTTCGCGTGTTTCGGCAATGCCGAGATGGACATGCGGTTCCGTCGCCAAATGTCGTCCTGCGAGAGATGATAGCCTTGGTTAGCGGTGCACAAATTGGTGGAAACAAGGTCACATACCCAGAACAGGAACCACAGCGAAGATGCGGACGAACGCGAGACGACTTGGCGGCGCTCATGGAGAAAGCGCAGCGTTGCAGCGTGCCGCTTAGGAAGATCACGAATGAGCATGCTGTCTTCCATCTCGACTGCGTCCGCGACCTTGCCGGGCGACAACGGGCGGTCGTAAACGTCGAGGAGGAAGGTGTAAGAAAGCGTCCGACGCTTCGTTTCGTTGCCTATCCTCAGCCCGTGTCAGCCCGAAATTGAACCGCCAAGCATGAAGCGTGAACCCTCTCAGCTAGGACGCACAATGATTGAAGTAGCGTCGGAAGTCTCCCAGCTCCATCTGAACAGCGGCGAGCTTGTTGCGGACGACGGGCCCGTTGACGTCCAGAAACTTGGCGAGAAGCGGTGTCATTCGGAACTCCTCGTCCAGGCCGATGGCCGAACCGTCGATGACGATCTCGGTCGGTGCGTCGGAGTACGCCAGCGTGATGTCGAAGCCGGAGGTGAACCGCACGTCATCGCGTTGGGCGTCCACGTCGGAACGTACGTGCACTCTGAACGGTAGCACAGCGTTCGTCGGCGGGGCGTTGTTGCGCCCGATACGAAGAACGCATCGCGAGACCTCGACGCGTTGTTGTAGGGCATAGGAATGCGGAGTCGTAAGCCAACCGGGGCAAGTGCGACGGGTGCCGACAAGCTGCATCGACGCTGGTCAGTTATAGGGTAGGAAAGAGTGTGCGTGGCGCGGCAACTAACTTTCAGCTCCTCGTGCGGCCAATACAACTCATGACCTTCGAGCGAGCGTATCGCTTCGCGGACCATCCGCCGCCGCTTTATCTCGGCGCGTTCGTTCTGCTCGACGTAGCTGAGCGTGGAGGCGTCGGTGAGCGACTGTACACCTCGTATGCGCCTCGATCCGTACTCACGCTTCGATATCCTCCAGTGTCGATAAGACGAGAGGAGGGCCGCCCTGGTCGTACCGGATGACCTGTGCAGCAATGTCAGTGCGCAAGGCCCCTTCGAAAATGTCACGACGTACCACGCAAAGAGGAAACGGCAACATCCACGCGTTGCCAAACCAAGTCGTGATCTTCGGCGTATGCGCCGGCGTCGCCTTCGTCGGGATGAAGAAGCAGTCCGGGCCGATGAACTTCCGCTCTATGGTACGTCGCAGACTCTCGAGCCGTGGGCCGAGCGGGCCCTTCTCCAGGTTGGCGGCCTTCTCGTACGCCTCCATACCGACGTGCCGCAGAATCTGGCAGCAAAGAGGACGGTAAGCCGCGGAAAATGCCGCTAGTTCCCATGCACGAACGCACCTTCAGATTTTCGACATGCCGCTCAGCCACCGACCCGCTAAAGCCCACGAGATATGGCGCTCGCCGATCGTCATCGGAGAAGGCCAAGATCTCGTCCGGCTTCATCTTGAACTCGGCGGAGGCGAGGAGAATGGTAGAGATGCCCTCTTGCCAGATGCGCCGCTTGACGTGCTTGGAGAGATCGATAAGAGGCGAATAAAGGTCAATGCCTGTTGGAAATACAATGAGCATTGGGCCGCACGGCGCCGCGAAGAAGGGATGCAAAGGCGCACTGAAGTCGACACGCTTTTGCAGGCCTATGAGCGAAGGCGTTAGCGCTGCTGCCTGAGGATGCTTGTCTATGCGAAGTGATGAAACGGACGTTTGACCAAGCGGTGCGCGATGCTCGTGTTGATAAGGGTGAAGTCTGTAGGACGACCGTGAGTATCGGTGTTCGTGTTGCGTTATCTGGCAGCGCACAAATGTTCATCAAGTAGGTCAAGCCGAGAAGCCTGCGAGAGCATATTTGTCAATCTTCGTCAGACAGCCACTTGTTGAGCCCAAGCTTACACGTAGAGGATCGGCCCCCCAAGCACGTCCTTCCCCTTGACGTTGAGCGCGACGAGCAGCCCAATTAACGCCGTGCTGGAGTAATTCAGTCTCGAAACCAGCTGGAGGATAAACTCTTGTTAGTACAGATGTTATGGTTAAAGAAGCCAGAAAAATCCACCTCTGAGTTGTTGCTGATAGCATCAAGGAAGGGCGACGCCCAGAACTGGGAGATGAGGAGCACGGTCATGATACCGAGTAGCACGCCCTGCGAGATAACAGAAATCGGCTGTCGTGCGAGTTGGCGGAACGCACCTGATGGAGATGATTTATGTAAGCGAAGATTTTTCAGTCATAGCGTGCAGGCGCGACCTACAGTTGTCCTTCGAGAAGATGGCAGTGATGATGAGGGTTGTAAGCTTGTAGACGAGGTAGATGGCTTTGCTATTCCACGAAACAAGACGTCAGCACAGTGGTAAGTGGAAAAAGTCGCTGAGAAAGAACGCACTACTGAACGCCGCGTCCGTCGCACGCGTTTCTGTCGTTCAGCTCGCACGCCCAACCCAAGATCAATATCGTGCTCACCGCTCCCCAATTCCGGCGATAATCTGCGTGGAGCGGGTGAGACATCAGCAAACCTGCTAGACCGAGGGGCCAGGAAGAAGCGACTGACTTCGGTAAAGGAAGTTGAACGGATTTTTGTCCGCTTGAAGCAACCTCTGATATTCTTGCTCTCTCTCGATCTTACTGCGTTTGCTTCCGAGCTCGGTAAACGTGTCTGGGTGGGGAAGCATGCGTTCGATCGCCTTGTAGAGGCGCCACGGGAACCAAATTGTCACCTGGCAGCGAGCGGAAGGACGTCACGTCAGCGCCTCGCTGAAAAAGTTGGACAGAAACTCACCATGAGCACGGTGAGCGATGCCGCAATGAGGACAAGTGGAGCATAGTTGAAGTGGTCTTTTCGCATCCTGGAGGGCACATGTCAGGACTAGGCGTAATGAAAATAATAGCAAGAAGCAAAGGCGTACGTCGTGGTCCAGCAGAAGTCGAGGGGCTCGCGATAGAGCGACGGATCGCCGAGCGGAGGCAGGTCGGGGAAATCCGAGTCGAGATACGGATTTGAAACTGGCCAATAGTCCTCGGACCAAACCTGGGCGAGAGGGCATGGATCAGTCCACGCGACAGGGAGTGGTGCATGGTGCAGGTACTGTACCAGTGCGTCGACGGCGATCTTGCTCAAAGGCAGGTACAGCGAGGTGAGGATGAATACGACAGCGATGTTGCCGACGCGCCACCACCGGCCGATCTTGGTCCAGCGTTCGACGCGGAAGCCCTCGACGACTCCGCCGCCGGTCGGGTCGACGCTCCGCATCATGCGATGGAAGTAAATGAGGCCGGGCCCGACGAGGGCGAGGAAGATGAACAAGAAGATGATCTGCTGGCCTAGCACGGACGCGAAGTTGAGGGCGAGCAAATTGGGAATCGTCCCGAGAAGGAGTTTGCGCCACGCCGAATGCGCAGTGGACGATAGGGGATTCACTTGAAGAGGAGGAGCTGCTGTGAGCGGTGGACGGGCAAAATAGCGTGTGAAAAGAAGTTACCGAGGGTCGCGAGGAGGAGGGCGTTAATTTGGAAGAAATCGGTGATGAGCTCGAGACGAATGACGGAAGACGCGAAGCTTGACGCCTGTAAGCCTTCTGTCAGTCATCTTGTTCACCCCAGGAACATGACTTTCCAGCAAGAGCACGCACCTCCCCCCCAAGAACTCCATCGATCGCCGTACTCAGCAGTGCCTGTATGTCGAACCAAGCGAAGCGCTTCGGAGCGCCCACGTGGTTCGCCTTGAGATCCTCGAGCGTGAGATGCTCAGGAAGAAGCTCCATGGGCGGGAAGACTTCGCCATCGGGCAGGTAGGAGAAGTCGGCGTCGGGGATGGCGTCGAGGTGGACATCGAGCGCGGGGAGATGTAAGCGAGGCGCAGATCGCTGGAAGACCTCGTGCGCGGGAATGTAAGGCTTGGTTGTAGACGGTGCAGAGGCAGTGCCGTGGAGTAGGGGGAGATCATCGTCACTCGCGAATGAGACGCGGCGTTTGGCTGGCGAAGACGGGGAGGGGGAGTCGCCGACGACAGTGGAAGAGGCGGAGGGCAGCGTGCCCAGAGATGCAGTGTAGATGGTAGGCGGATCGAACGCGGTAAAGAGGGGGGACGGGTTCGTCGCGGGTGGAGTGGCAGGGTCCGGATTCGGGCAGGGCAAGGCGGTGATTGGGAACGGGGGTTTGAGAATGGACCTGGGCGGGGCAGAGGAGCGGTGGGATGGCGCGCCGGGAGAAGTGGGGGAAGGTAGAGATCCGCGCCTGGGAGGAGAGGAACGGGGAGGGTCTCCAAAGGGATCGGTGAAGATTGGCAGTGGCGAAGGACGCGGTCGACGGGTTGTGCTGGTCGAGCTCGCGGCGCGCACGGCCGGCGGGCAAGACGCGTCTTCTCGGACGCGACTCGACCTCGGCCACCTCTCGATCGGGCTCCCGAACGGGTCGTCCGACAAAGTCTCAAGCTCCTGTTCCTGCGCGCCGCCGTCTGCGCTGCGGGCGGGACTGGGACCCGGAGGGACGCCAACACCAGCTCGGCGAGGTGTGCGCAGTGGGCTGTCCGCGTCGCCGCCCCTGGCCTCGAATTGATCGACGAGGCGATGGACAGAGCCCATGACCTCGCTCTGGGGTCGTTATCGTTGAGCGTGAATGTGTCGTGAGTGGTCGTTGACGTGGCGTGAGAAATGAGCGAGCGAGAAAAGGTTAAGCGGGTCAGAGAAGATGAGAGAGGAGTACGGCTGGCTCGAAGAGAGGAGCGAGGCGAGTGCCCCTTTACGGGATCGGCGAACAGCTTGAGCCAAAGTGCGCAAAGTGCAACGATTGTGAAACGATCCTGCTAGCCGCGCGAACCGTGGGTTGCCCCAGACAGCAGACAGCCAAGCGGGCTACACTTTGATGGATAGGGGCTTGGAGTGACAGGACCGTGTAGCACTGCGTAGAAGCGATGAGCGGGTCCGTGGCCGTATACACTTCGGATGAGCAAAACGCATTGCGATTGTTACATCGATCCTACACAACTGTAGCCGCTCAGCTCGAGAGCACGTTGAGGTGGGGGCGCGAGCAAACACCGGTTCGGAGTCGGACGTGAAGAGCGAGCGAGCCAAGTCGACTTCGGCGACATCCACCCAAGCGGGCCGCACGCGATCATCATTGACAAGTGTTTAGGCAAGAAGGACTGCTGTCTCTAATTTTTCGAACGTCGCTTGAATGAAAGACACAGGACATCGACACATAAACGCATCCTTTCTTTGGCACTACACCAAGACGTGGCGGGCTCATGTTGGCATGTTGCTGCGCTGCATCCTCAGCTGCACCCCTTAGCAGCGTCGCACACTCTTCCCCTCGTCCCACCGTGAACCCAGCACATCTACACAACCAGGTACATGAATCAGTGCCATCTGAGGGATATTTCTGCGATATTTGCCTCAAATTTTCAGCTCGTAATTCTCGGCTCGTAATTCTCGTAATTCTGCAATATTTCAGATCAATCTCTCCCCCCGGCGCTGGGACCTCCTGATGCAGCCCCTATCAGCCTCGGCGAGCACACGACGTCGCGCATCCTCGCCGTTCCACTTTCCATCTACCAATCACCGCGGACGTCCTGCTGATCTTCATCACCCTTGCACTTCCTTCCCGCGCCAAAAGATGCCAGCTAGACCTCTATACACTCATCCATCTGCCCGTCTCGTACTCTCTCACCCAGTCGTCTACCCTCGCGTGAACAGCATCACAGCCATCGACGACCTCGGCTTTGGTCTGCCGGAGTCCGAGCGGCACCCGGACGACGAGCATATCGAGGCGACGGGCCCTCTGATTCTCTTTCGCGCCGCTGCGCAGCATGCACTTGGCTCGCTCTCGCGTTATCCGCGCCAGGTCCACGGCGGACTGTTTCTTCAGGTCGCTGGCACGAGGTTGCAGCTCGGGGAGAACGGCGTGAGATGCTTTACCGGACTGGGTATGGGAGCCGCCGGCGACAAGGGGGGGAGCGTGTGGTGGAAGCTTGGGGACGATGTCTGGACGCTCTGGCTTGAAGGGTATGTCTTCTTGGGACCCCGAGTCTCTGCCTCTTCCACAACCCTTATGCGAGGAGCCGCACGATACTCATAAATTTAAACCTCTTCAACCCGGCAGCGCGACTGCGTCCAACCTGGCCACCCTCAGAGACCTCATCGCCGGCCTTCCCTTACCTCCGCTGCTTCACGGCTACGGCGCAGCTCCCCGCACGCGCCCCACTATCCGCCCTCGCGACGCGGTTCTACGAAACAGCGTCGTTGTCGTAGATGAGTCCAGCGGCTCCGTCGTACGCGTTCTCAAGCAAGGCGTCGTGCTTCAGGACGACAGCGCCTCGGACTGGCCGCCTCGCGACTCTGCATTTCGCGACAGAGTCCTGCACGCCGTCCAAGGCATGCACCCTACGGGAAACCTCACGGAATCCTCTGCCGCGCCATCCACCATCGCTCCCGAGCTGCCGTACCCCCCCTCTCGTTCACCATCCCGCCTTCTCCCTGATCCCAACTACGACCTCGCCGAACAGCTCGACATCACCATCGGCGGGCTCAAGGGTCTCCATCCGACGCAGAACGATGAGGCGTTTATACCTAGTCATCCTGACTATGGCCTGCTAAGCGCGCTTCGCAAGCTCGACCGCGAGCTCCTCGACGACGACGATCCCAAGTTTTCGGACATCGTAAAGCTGCCCAACTTCGACGACGAGCTTTGGAACGACGGTGTCGGAGCCTACCATCGCGTTCTGGACGCGGACGCCGCTCGTGCGGCGACGGATCTTGGTGGTCTCAGCCGCCCCCGGGACGAGCACGAGTGTTCTCGTCGCGCTGGAAACACATCCACGGATTCTTCGGCAAGCCTCGACACCCTGCACCCAGTTACGGGCTTTCTGCCCCACCGCTCGCGCTCACATGCGAGGGCGGGCTCGGCGGGGAGCACGACTCGCGCGCGCAGCCGCTCGTCCGATGGGACATTCCTGACAGCGCACGACGGCGGCTCCGTGGCGTCCAGGCGGCGATCGTTCCAGCTTCCGGACGGCTCGAACCAGGAAGGCTTCGCCGCCGCCATCAACGCGCTCGACTCGCTCGCCATTGGTGAAGCGGCGCATGGCAAGGACGACAGATTCGCCGATTCGCCCGCACAGGGTCACAACACCGCCAGCGGCGTCTTGCTGTCGTTTCTTGCGGGAGATGATGTCACTGCGGTGCGTTCGCCCGAGGACACCGGGCATCTTGCACACTTGCTGACTGGGACATGCAACGGTTACAGAGTACTATTTCACCGCATGCGCCAGAGTCGGCTTACGTGCCCGCCTCCGCTCCAGATCTGTGGTCGCTCCTGACATGGTTCACCTTGACACCGATCGATCTGCTACGTTCCTCGACTTCTTGGCTTAGTGAGATGGGCATCGGTGTCCTCGCTTGGGTCGGCTATGGGTGCGTAATGTTCACACCTTGTCGCTGTCGCGCGTTTTCGTTCTTTCCAAGCCGGCGTAACTAAGTGACCCCGGCCTTTCAGTCCTTCGTCCACAGAGCCGATTTCTCCAAGACAGTGCTTTCCGTCCGAAGACGACTTCGACTACGTCGTGCCGTCGTTTGATCCTGCCTCGCTCGCCTCAACGCCGCGGCCGGTTGCACGTCGCAAGCGTCATGCCCTGCCGGGTGAGACGGACGGAGGATCACGCTTCTCCGTTTATCACTACGATGCGAGCGGTATCCCCAGGGCAGCTTATTTCGGGAAAGGAAGAGTATTCCGCGGCGCTGTGTGATTGTCTCTGCATACATCTCCATATATCTTCGTCGGATGCGTGAAGTGTGTGCCCCCAAAGTCGACGAAGAGATGCTAGATGCGTGAAGTGTGTGTGCTCGTTTGACAGTGGCTCGAGCGGCCACTGTGAAGCGCGTCGGCTCTATGCAGCTAACTCCTCAACTCAAACTTATTGTCGTAAACTTGGCCTTCGCATTGCCTTCTTGTACAGGATCGAGGCGTCCGAGTGGCAGCACCATGCAGCATTATGCTTGTCGCATGGGCGGAGTTTGTGTCGCCAACTCGCCAACATGCTTACACAGCAGGCAATCCGCATTCAGAAAATCGCATGTCTTAAAAGCGGTGACAGTCTTTTGCTTGTGCCTCCCATAAGCAATTGGTCTGGACGACTGCTGTCGTCTGGGGATGAACGCTGTAAGCATCCATTGCAACCTGGAAAAGTTGCCTTTTTTGTTGTTATATGTGGTCCTAGTCTGTCATATTCAACCTCTTGCCGCAGTAGCTCAAGTCCGGCACGCTCGCGCAGTTCGCATTGCTCCGACATTGAGTCCGTTGAGCGTGGGCGCCTATAGTACGTGGGGGACGTGTACAAGTGTGTAACTGGGGGGGGGGGGCAGCCTTGTTCTCAAAAGTGAGATGAAGCAGCTGGCTGGTGTGTGGACCTCTTTGGAACTGGGCTTGTCGCATTAGTGTCGTCAGCTTGTCGCATGCGAGATTTGCGAATCTCTTACTGACACATATGGGATAACCATTGCACTCAGCCCCTGAATTTTGACCATAGTACTCCTATTTCCTTAACGCAAGCTGGCACAGGCAGTTCGAGTGCGGCACTCCAAGCAGCAGGGCGCAGCGGCAGTCAATCAAGGCTGCTGCTGCTATTGCATTTGAGGGGAACGGCCTAAGCAAGCCTCAGTCGTTATGCTACCACCGGAATGATGTGTTCTATGACTTCTGCTTTGCTTTATGACTCTGTCTTGGGCCAGTATTTTGTAGCATTGTTGCAATTTTATCTCACTGCATGCAATGTAACAGTTTGGCTGTCGCACGTTCGGCGAGCCAGACCGTCAACTCGGTGAAGAAAGGCCACCAACTTGCTGACAAATAGGCCAATTTATATTTGAACCCCGTTCTTCTGCAAGGCCCGGCATGTAATATCGGAACCGAACAGCAACTCAGCCACTGAGCAGAGAGCAAGTTCGACTTGGGTGAAAAGGAAAGTAGAGACGAAGAAGGGCCTTCTTATCATGGCTTGGAAGAGCAACAATGCGAAGGAGTGAAAGGTGGAGTGTTTGTGTGAAAGATTGAAAGAATAATGTGGGTGGAAGAGCAATGTGATTGCGGGAAAGTGGACACGAACTATGACTGTCTATTAGGGGATGACTTCCCATAGGTCGGCGGTGCATTTTTCCTAATTCCCTTCCATGTTTCTTCCAGCCAGAATATGATGGGCGTCCGTGGGCCAGCCTGAAATCACCCAGCCATCCTTAGCGAACTGCTCCAGATATGTAATGGCCCCCTTAACTTCTGCTTTAACAACCCTTACAGGCGATACCTACGAAACAGATTAGTTTTCAGCGCATCTTCGAAGCACCCTCCCATTTCGTCATGCAGGCATCCTGCACTGGCGCCTTGCTTTTACGCAATACATCGAAGATGTCTCGGGGGCCTACATTAGGCGACGGGGAGTAGCGAAGTGTGTGCTTGGCCCCGACGTACTTGTATGCAGAGCGGACAAACAGATTGAATGAGGCAGTAAACTCGACCTTACTATGTTAGCGAGGACATTCAAGCATGCATGCGTATCCGCTGACTGGGAAAGTGATGGTGTTACACCCAAAGTGATAGTGGCACACGCAATATCGGTCATCCTCGTCCAAGCAATGTTCCAGAAGCAGTAGTCTCAGGCAGTTGTGTGTACCTCAAAACCACAGACCGAAAGGGAAGAGCACAAATGAAGATTACGACGAAAGAGAAAACGAAGCAGGGTATGGAGGAACAGGAGAATGTCAAGAAAGTCGCATAGGTGTAGCACCACGCCGCACGCCGCCGCGAGCGGTGCGCTCCCGAGCACGCAGCGGGCCGTGGTGTACGCGCCCGCTACAGCCGGTCATCAATCGCTCTAATCCGCCCAGGGCGCTGTCCAGCTAAAGCCAGCGAACTCGGCCTGGTCGGCCTGCGACAGCTGACTGTGAACGGGAGTAAGGGTCGGCGCCTCGGACGTGAACTCGCGGTCGAAGTTGGACGTGTCGGTTGCCGAATTCTACACATTGTGCAAGGTCTGCATGAGCTACTTGATCAGATCAAGTGTGGCTGTGACACTTACGATGGAGGGACGGAAAGGTGTGGGGATACGCTTGTGTATCACGTCGTCCCAGTTGACGTCCTTGAAGTACGCATGCCGCTTGATCTCCTCGGCGTCCTCCTCACCTGAACCGAGACGCTTCTTCGGGTCACGCATGAGAAGCTAGCAGTGCGCTCTGTCAGTGCCTTGCTTTCAGTCGCGATGGCGTAGTGACACACACCTTCTGCAGGATCGATACCGAGTCCCGCGGCATGTGGATCGGGTAGAGCGGCTCGTCCTCGAGGATAGCGTCGAAAACCTCGTCTTCGTCGTCGCCGCGGAAAGGCGACTGGCCGAGGAGCATCTCGTAGAGCAAGACGCCAAACGCCCACCAGTCGACTGCACGGCCGTAACGTTGCTCGAGCAAAATCTCGGGAGCCATGAACTCGGGCTGTAGCACGGCGATTGTCAGCGCCAAACAGTGTGGGAAATATGTGCAAAAGGAGACGAACCGTGCCGCAGAACGTGCTGGTCGTGGCGCCATAGAACATGTTCTCCTTGCATAAACCTGTGCTCCTCAGTCAGCAATAGGCTCCGTCTTACTCATACTGTCAGGGGCTTACCGTAGTCGGCGACCTTGACGTGGCCATCGAGCGTGAGGAGGATGTTGTCGAGCTTGAGATCGCGATACACGATGCCGTTTTGATGGAAGTACTGCAGCGCGCACAGCACCTCTGCGACCCATCGCACAAACGTCAGCCGCGAACCGACTACGTGTAGGTCTGACATACCACAGGCATAGAAGCGCGCTTGACGGGGAGTGAACTGCTGCCGCTGGATGTGCAGCATCAAGTCTCCGCCCGAAACGCTGTTGTTACAACGTCAGTACAAGTCGAAATAGCTGAAGATGAAAGCGACGCACTACTCCATGACGAAGTAAACGCGCGTCTCTGTTTGGAAGCAGGAGTGCAAGCCGAGGAGGAACGGGTGCCGCTCTCGCGCCGCAGCGAGGAAGACGCGCTTCTCCGATTTCGTGCTGCACCAATGAGGTAAAATCAGCTTGCGAGCGCAGTCGTAGGCCACGGTTAGACGTACCTTTCCACCTCGTCGTTTTCGATGATAAACTCCTTCTTCAAGACCTTGATCGCGTACAGCTGGCTCGAGCGCTTCTCCTCGGCGAGCATGACTTTGCCGAAGTTCCCCTTGCCCAGGACCTTGAGAGAAATAAACCTTCAGAATGGTTGGAAGACTGTAAAGACGCTGGGGACTCACGGCCAAAAAGTTGAACGCATCGAGGCCGATCTTGCGCTTGGACTGCGCTTGGACTGCGGGAACGACCGGCTGCGCTGGTGGCGCGACACCGGCGGATGGCGGCGCGTACGGCGAGGGCTGGGTCGCTGTGGGAGCGGGAGGAGCGTAGGGTGGTTGTTGTTGCGGAGCTGACGCATAGGGGCGCCCGCCGGGGCCCGCTGCAGGCTGCTGTGGAAGCGGACGTGCGCCGGACGGTGGGACCTATCATAATTTTCAGTCTGTGCGCTGCGCGCTGTGCAGTTGAATGGTACTGACGGGATAGGGGCCTTGCGCGGGAACAGCGCCGAATGCTTTCGAAGGCGAGGGGGGAACGGCGTCGTATCCAGTCGCAGCAGAGCCCAGCGGAGGTTGGTTCGCGCCGACGTATGTGCCAGACGGCGTGCTCGGCAATACGGGAGAGCCGTAGGATGCTTCGCGTGGCGGGGGCGGAGGTGGTTGCTCACG
Organism: Basidioascus undulatus; assembly: GCA_000826855.1. NCBI lineage: Eukaryota > Fungi > Basidiomycota > Geminibasidiomycetes > Geminibasidiales > Geminibasidiaceae > Basidioascus > Basidioascus undulatus. Next base: position 1,140 of record JTLS01000101.1, on the reverse strand, counting down.
GCCGAGATCGAGACTCGCCGTTCGATGTTCGATGTCGGACAGGACTGGCGCGCCTGTTGGCGGCGTTTTCAGGGGACGATCATCGGCTTGCTGGACATGCGAAAAGGAGGTGGAGGCCGGGAGAGGCCGGGGCGGCTGCGAAGTCGGCCTACGCCCGCCGTTCGAGGCACGCGTCGCGCCGATGGCCTGCATCTGCCGAAGGAGCTCGTTGGCCGTGACCATGGACATGCCGCAGAAGTCGGGAACGAGATGCGCGCAGTCTGTGAGAAATGCTGGGTCAACGCCGGATCGTCCCTCGGAAACTACAACCAGTCGTACCGGCGTGGCATGTGACGGGGCACTCTGAATAATGAAGAATGTCAGCTGCCACGCAGCAAAAAAGGTATCGTGTAAAGCTCACCAGAGCACTTGCGAGCCTTCTTCGACAGCGGGTTCATGATTTCACCGCAGTGGCAGCACCAGTTCGGCGTGAGGCTGGTGATGCCGACGAAGCGATGAGGGATCCGGTGGTTGATCTTTTCCTCGTCCCGCTCCTATCCCTCCCAATGTGATCAGTCACGCGACGCGAGACGAGAAATGTTGTGCATACGAGGCAACTCACTCCTGCGTTGTCGGATTTTGACACACACTTCGTGACGACCTTGTTGTAGCACGTCCGATGACAAGTATACCGACAGTCCTCGCAACTGCGCCATCGTTCACAAACGCAGTCAATCATAGCCACGTCGCCGACGAAACAATTGGGCGACATACCGATAGACCCTCCCGTCCAACACGAACTCCTCGCAGTAGGCGCACTTGATGACGTTCGTGATGAACTGGCGCTGAACGAACGCGTGTCCGTTCATCTCGTGCACCTCCTCTTTGCGCTTGCGCAACGCGCCCTGACGCCCGAGTCCCAGCGGAGACGCGTCCAACGGGCGCTTGCGGACGTTTTGCTTGACTAGGAGCGTGCCGGTCAGTCAACTCTCGGCACAGTTGAAGACCTTGATCCAAACCCAGAACGCACTGAAGTTGAGCCGAAGTGCCAGCGCACCAGCGGGCTGAACCGCAAACCAGCCGTCCACGCCTTCCGCCTGCTCACCGCGCACACCGGCGAGCGCGTTCACGCCATCTCCCTGCGAGCCGTAAGGTGCGCTC